>OY720673.1:10000-20000 GCA_963170745.1 Phymatocera aterrima | reverse complement strand
TTCCCTTCCCTTCCCTTCCCTTCCTTTCCCTTCCCTTCCCTTCCCTTCCCTTCCCTTCCCTTCCCTTCAGTTCCCTCCCCTTACCTTCCCTTCCCTCCCCTTCCCTTCCCTTCCCTTCCCTTCCATTCCCTTCCCTTCCCTTCCCTTCCCTTCCCTTCCCTTCCCTTCCCTTCCCTTCCCTTCCCTTCCCTTCCCTTCCCTTCCCTTCCCTTCCCTTCCCTTCCCTTCCCTTCCCTTCCCTTCCCTTCCCTTCCCTTCCTTTCCCTTCCCTACCCTTCCCTTTCCTTCCCTTCCCTTTCCTTCCCTTCCCTTCCCTTCCCTTCACTTCCCTGCGCTTCCGTTCCCTTCCCTTCCCCTTCCTTCCCTTCGCTTCCCGTCTCTTCCCCACCCTTTCCTTCCTTTTCCATTCCTTCCCTACCCTGCCCTTTCCTTCCCGTCCCTCCCCTTCCCTTCCCTTCCCTTCCTTTCCCTTCCCTTCCCTTCCCTTCCCTCCCCTACCCTTCCCTTCCCTTCCTTTTCCTTCCCTTACCTCCACTTTCCTTCCCTTCCCTTCCCTTCCCTTCCCTTCCCTTCCCTTCCCTTCCCTTCCCTTCCCTTCCCTTCCCTTCCCTTCCCTTCCTTTCCCTTCCGTTCCCTTCCGTTCCCTTCCCTTCCTTTCCCTTCCCTTCCCTTCCCTTACCTTCCCTTCCCTTGCCTTCCCTTCCCTTCCCTTCCCTTCCCTTCCCTTCCCTTCCCTTCCCTTCCCTTCCCTTCCCTTCCCTTCCCTTCCCTTCCCTTCCCTTCCCTTCCCTTCCCTTCCCTTCCCTTCCCTTCCCTTCCCTTCCCTTCCCGATCATTCCCTTCCCTTCCCGTCGCTTGCCTTTCCTTCTTTTCCCTTCCCTTCCGTTCCCCTCCCTTCCCGGCCCTTCCCTTCGCCCCCCTTCCCTCTTCTTCCCTTCTCTGCCCTTCCCTGCCCCTCCCATCCGTTCACTTCCCTCCACTTCCCTTCCCTTCCCTTCCCTTCCCTTGCCTTTCCATCCCTTTCCTTCCCTCCTTTCCCCTTCCCTTTCCATCCCTTGACTTCTCTTCCCTTGTGTTACCTTCCCTTCCCTACCCTTCCCGTCCCTTCCCTGCGCTTCCGTTCCCTTCCCTTCCCTTTCCTTCCCTTCCCTTCCCTTCCCTTCCCGTCTCTTCCCCACCCTTTCCTTCCTTTTCCATTCCTTCCCTACCCTGCCCTTTCCTTCCCGTCCCTTCCCTTCCCTTCCCTTCCCTTCCCTTCCTTCCCCTTCCCCTTCCCTTCCCTTCCCTTTCCTTCCCTTCCATTTCCTTCCCTTCCCTTTCCTTCCCTTCACTTCCCTGCGCTTCCGTTCCCTTCCCTTCCCTTCCCTTCCTTTCCCTTCCCTTCCTTTTCCTTCCCTTCCCTTCCCTTCCCTTCAGTTCCCTCCCCTTACCTTCCCTTCCCTTTCCTTCCCGTATCTTCTCTTCGCCACCCTTCCCTTTCTTTTCGTTTCCTTCCCTACCCTGCTTTTTCCTTCCCGTCCCTTCCCTTCCCTTCCCTTCCCTTCCCTTCACTTCCCTTCCCTTCCCTTCCCTACCCTTCCCTTCCCTTTCCTTCCCGCCCCTTCCCTTCCCTTTCCTTTCCTTCCCGCTCCTTCCCTTACCTTCCCTTCCCTTCCCTTCCCTTCCCTTCCCTTCCCTTCCCTTCCCTTCCCTTGCCTTCCTTTCCCTTCCCTGCTCGTCGCTTCGCTTCCCTTCCCATCCCTTCTCTTCCCTGAACTTCCCTTCCTTTTCCTTTCCTTATCTACCCTGCCCTTTCCTTCCCGTCCCTTCCATCCCCTTCCCTTCCCTTCCCGTCCCTTCCCTTTCCTCTCTTTCCTTCCCTTCCCTTTCCATCCCTTCCCGTCCCATCCCTCCCCTTTCCTTCCATTTTCTTCGCTGTCCTTGCCTTCCCATCCCTTCGCTTCCCTCCCCTTCCCTCCTCATCCCTTCACTCCTCTGCGCTTCCCTTTCCTTCCCTTTCCTTCCCTTCCCTTCCCCTCTCTTCCCTTCCCTGCCCTTCCCTTCCCCTTCCTTCTCTTTCTTTCCCTTCCCTTCCCTTTCCTTCCCTTCACTTCCCTGCCCTTCAGTTCCCTTCCCTTCAGTTCCCTTCCCTTTCGTTCCCTTTCCTTCCCTTCCCTTCCCTTCCCTTCCCGTCCCTTCTCTTCGCCACCCTTCCCTTCCTTTTCCTTTCCTTCCCTACCCTGCCCTTTCCTTCCCGTCCCTTCCCTTCCCTTCCCGTCCCTTCCTTTCCCTTCCCTTCCCTTCCCTTTTCTTCCCTTCCCTTTCCTTCCCTTTCCTTCCCTTCACTTCCCTGCGCTTCCGTTCCCTTCCCTTCCCTTCCCTACCCTTCCCTTCCCTTCCCTTCCCTTCCCGTCTCTTCCCCACCCTTTCCTTCCTTTTCCATTACTTCCCTACCCTGCCCTTTCCTTTCCGTCCCTTCCCTTCCCTTCCCTTCCTTTCCCTTTCCTCCCCTTCCCTTTCCTTCCCTTCCCTTTCCTTCCCTTCCCTTCCCTTCACTTCACTTCCCTGCGCTTCCGTTCCCTTCCCTTCCCTTCCCTTCCTTTCCCTTCAATTCCCTTTCCTTCCCTTCCCTTCCCTTCCCTTCCCTTCCCTTTAGTTCCCACCCCTTACCTTCCCTTCCCTTCCCTTCCCTTCCCTTCCCTTGCCACCCCTTCCCTTCCCGTCCCTTCCCTTCCCTTTCCTTCCCTTACCTTCCCTTCCCTTCCCCCCCCTTCCCGTCCCTTCCCTTCCCTTCCCTTCCCATCCCTTCCCTTCCCTTCGATTTTCTTCCGTTCCCTTCCCTTCCCTTCCCTTCCCGTCCCTTCCCTTCCCTTCCCTTTCCTTCTCTTCCCTTCCCTTCCCTTCCCTTCCCTTCCCTTCCCTTCCCTTCCCTTCCCTTCCCTTCCCGTCCCTTCCCAGCCCTTTCCTCCCCTTCACTTCCCTTCCCTTCAGTTCCCTTCTCTTTAGTTCCCTTCCCATTCGTTCCCTGTCCTTCCCTTCCCTTCCCTTCCCTTCCCGTCCCTTCTCTTCGCCACCCTGCCCTTCCTTTTCGTTTCCTTCCCTACCCTGCCCTTTCCTTCCCGTCCCTTCCCTTCCCTTACCGTCCCATCCCTTCCCTTCCCTTCCCTCCCCTTCCCGTCCCTTCCCTTCCCTTTTCTTCCCTTTCCTTCCTTCCCCTTCTTTTCCCTTCCCTTTCCTACCCTTCCCTTCCCTTCACTTCCCTTTCCTCCCCTGCCCTTCCGTTCCCTTCCCTTTCCTTCCCTTCCCTTCCCTTGCCTTCCTTTCCCTTCCCTGCCCGTCGCTTCGCTTTCCTTCCCTTCCCTTCTCTTCCCTGAACTTCCCTTCCTTTTCCTTTCCTTCCCTACCCTGCCCTTTCCTTTTCGTCCCCTCCATCCCCTTCCCTTTCCTTCCCATCCCTTTGCTTCCCTCCCCTTCCCTCCTCATCCCTTCACTTCTCTGCCCTTCCCTTTCCTTCCCTTTAGTTCCCTTTCCCTCTCTCCCCTTCCCGGCCCTTGCCGTCCCCTTCCTTCCCTTCCTTCCCCTTCCCTTCCCTTTCCTTCCCTTCACTTCCCTACCCTTCAGTTCCCTTCCCTTCAATTCCCTTCCCTTTCGTCACCTTTCCTTCCCTTCCCTTCCCTTTCCTTCCCGTCCCTTCTCTTCGCCACCCTTCCCTTCCTTTTCCTTTCCTTCCCTACCCTGCCCTTTCCTTCCCGTCCCTTCCCTTCCCTTCCCTTCCCTGCCCTTCCTTTCCCGTCCCTTCCCTTCCCTTTCCTTCCCTTCCCTTTCCTTCCCTTCCCTTCCCTTCCCTTCACTTCCCTGCGCTTCCGTTCCCTTCCCTTCCCTTCCCTTCCCTTCCCATCCCTTCCCGTCTCTCCCCCACCCTTTCCTTCCTTTTCCATTCCTTCCCTACCCTGCCCTTTCCTTCCCGTCCCTTCCCTTCCCTTCCCTTCCCTTCCTTTCCCTTCCCTTCCCTTCCCTTTCCTTCCCTTCCCTTTCCTTCCCTTCCCTTCCCTTCCCTTCACTTCCCTGCGCTTCCGTTTCCTTCCCTTCCCTTCCCTTCCTTTCCCTCCCCTTCCCTTCCCTTCCCTTCCCTTCCCTTCCCTTCAGTTCCCTCCCCTTACCTTCCCTTCCCTCCCCTTCCCTTCCCTTCCCTTCCCTTCCCTTCCCTTCCCTTCCCTTCCCTTCCCGTCCCTTCCCTTCCCTTCCCTTCCCTTCCCTTCCCTTCCCTTCCCTTCCCTTCCCTTCCCTTCCCTTCCCTTCCCTTCCCTTCCCTTCCCTTCCCTTCCCTTCCCTTCCCTTCCCTTCCCTTCCCTTCCCTTCCCTTCCCTTCCCTTCCCTTCCCTTCCCTTCCCTTCCCTTCCCTTCCCTTCCCTTCCTTTCCCTTCCCTACCCTTCCCTTTCCTTCCCTTCCCTTTCCTTCCCTTCCCTTCCCTTCCCTTCACTTCCCTGCGCTTCCGTTCCCTTCCCTTCCCCTTCCTTCCCTTCGCTTCCCGTCTCTTCCCCACCCTTTCCTTCCTTTTCCATTTCTTCCCTACCCTGCCCTTTCCTTCCCGTCCCTCCCCTTCCCTTCCCTTCCCTTCCTTTCCCTTCCCTTCCCTTCCCTCCCCTACCCTTCCCTTCCCTTCCTTTTCCTTCCCTTACCTCCACTTTCCTTCCCTTCCCTTCCCGGCCCTTTCCTTCCCATCACTTCCCTTCCCTTCAGTTCCCTACCCTTCCCTTCGCTTGCCTTCTCATCCCTTGCCGTCCCGTCCCTTCCCTTCCCTTACCTTTCCGCCCCTTCCCTCCACATCCTTTCCCATTACTTCCCTTCCCTTCCCTTCCCTTCCCTTCCCTTTCCTTCCCTTCCCTTTCCTTCCCTTCCCTTCCCTTTTCTTCCCTTCCTTTCCCTCCCCTTCCCTTCCCTCTCTCGCTTCTTTCTTTCCTTCCCTTCCCATCCCTTCACTTCCCTTCACTTCCCTTGCCTTCCCTGGCCTTCCCTTGCCTCTCCTTCCCTATCCTTCCCTTCTTTTCCTTTCCCTTTCCATCCCTTGACTTCCCTTCCCTTAAGTTCCCTCCCCTTCCCTACCCTTCCCGTCCCTTCCCTTCCCTTTCCTTCCTTCCGCTTGCCTTCCCTTTCCTTACCTTCCGTGCCCTTTCCTTTTCTTCCCTTCCCTTCGCTTCGCATGCCTTCCCTTTTCTTCCCTTCCCTTTCCTTCCCTTCCCTACGCTTCCCTTCCCTTCGCTTCGCTTGCTTTCCCTTCCCTTTCCTTCCCTTTCCTTCCCTTCCCTTCCCTTCCCTTCCCTTCCCTTCCCTTCCCTTCCCTTCCCTTCCCTTCCCTTCCCTCCCCTTCCCTTCCCTTCCCTTTCCTTCCCTTCCCTTCCCGTCCCTTCCCTTCCCGTCACTTCCCGTCCCTTTAGTTCCCTTTCCTTACCTTCCCTGCCCTTCCCTTCTCTTCCCTTCCCTTCCCTTCCCTTCCCTTCCCTTCCTTTCCCTTCCCGCCCCTTCCAATCCCTTCCCGTCCCCTCCCGTCGCCCTCCTTCGCTCCTCTTCCCTTCCCTTCCCTTCATTTCCCTTCCCTTCCCTTCCCTTCCCTTCCCTTCCCTTCCCTTCCCTTCCCTTTCCTTCCCTTCCCTTCCCTTCCCTTCCCTTCCCTTCCCTTCCCTTCCCTTCCCTTCCCTTCCCTTCCCTTCCCTCCCCTTCCCTTCCCTTCCCTTTCCTTCCCTTCCCTTCCCGTCCCTTCCCTTCCCATCACTTCCCGTCCCTTTAGTTCCCTTCCCTTACCTTCCCTGCCCTTCCCTTCTCTTCCCTTCACTTCCCTTCCCTTCCCTTCCCTTCCCTTCCTTTCCCTTCCCTTCCCTTCATTTCCCTTCCCTTCCCTTCCCTTCCCTTCCCTTCCCTTCCCTTCCCTTCCCTTCCCTCCCCTTCCCTCCCGTTCCCTTCCCTTCCCTTTCCTTCCCTTCCCTTCCCGTCCCGTCTCTTCCCCACCCTTTCCTTCCTTTTCCATTCCTTCCCTACCCTGCCCTTTCCTTCCCGGCCCTTCCCTTCCCATCCCTTTCCTTCCTTTCCCTTCCCTTACCTTCCCTTCCCTTCCCTTCCATTTCCTTCCCTTCCCATCCTTTCCCTTCACTTCCCTGCGCTTCCGTTCCCTTCCCTTCCGTTCCCTTCCTTTCCCTTCCCTTCCCTTTCCTTCCCTTCCCTTCCCTTCCCTTCAGTTCCCTCCCCTTACCTTCCCTTCCCTTTCCTTCCCGACCCTTCTCTTCGCCACCCTTCCCTTCCTTTTCGTTTCCTTCCCTACCCTGCCCTTTCCTTTCCTTTCCGTCCCTTCCCTTCCCTTCCCTTCCCTTCCCTTCCCTTCCCTTTCCTTCCCTTCCCTTTCCTTCCCTTTCCTTCCCTCCCCTTCCCTTCCCTTCCTTTTCCTTCCCTCTCCTTCCCTTCCCTTCCCTTCCCTTCCCTTCCCTTCCCTTCCCTTTTCTTGCCTTCCTTTCCCTTCCCTGCCCGTCGCTTCGCTTCCCCCTTCCCTTCCCCTCTCTTCCTGAACTTCCCTTCCTTTTCCTTTCCTTATCTACCCTGCCCTTTCCTTCCCGTCCCTTCCATCCCCTTCCCTTCCCTTCCCGTCCCATTCCTTTCCTCTCTTTCCTTCCCTTCCCTTTCCATCCCTTCCCGTCCCATCCCTCCTCTTTCCTTCCATTTTCTTCGCTCTCCTTGCCTTCCCATCCCTTCGCTTCCCTCCCCTTCCCTCCTCATCCCTACACTCCTCTGCGCTTCCTTTCCTTCCCTTTCCTTCCCTTCCCCTCTCTTCCCTTCCCTCCCCTTCCCTTCCCCTTCCTTCCCTTCCTTCCCCTTCCCTTCCCTTTCCTTCCCTTCCCTTCCCGTCCCTTCCCTTCCCATCAGTTCCCTTCCCTTTAGTTCCCTTCCCTTACCTTCCCTGCCCTTCCCTTCTCTTCCCTTCCCTTCCCTTCCCTTCCCTTCCCTTCCCTTCCTTTCCCTTCCCGCCCCTTCCATTCCCTTCCCGTCCCTTCCCTTCGCCCTCCTTCGCTCCTCTTCCCTTCCCTTCCCTTCATTTCCCTTCCCTTCTCTTCCCTTCCCTTTCCTTCCCTTCCCTTCCCCTCCCTTCCCTTCTCTTCCCTTCCCTTCCCTTTCCTTCCGTTCCTTTCCCTTGTCTTCCCTTCCCTTCCCTTCCCTTCCCTTCCCTTCCCTTCCCTTCCCTTTCCTTCCCTTCCCTTCCCTTCCCTTTCCTTCCCTTTCTTTCCCTTCCCTTTCCTTCCCTTCCCTTCCCTTCCCTTCCCTTCCCTTCCCTTTCCTTCCCGCCCCTTCCCTTCCCTCTCTTTCTTTTTCCTTTCCTTCCCTTCCCATCCATTCACTCACCAGCCCTTCAGTTCCCTTTCCTTCCTTTCCCTTCCCGCCCCTTCCCTTCCCTTCCCTTCCCGTCCCTTCCCTTCCCATCACTTCCCTTCCCTTTAGTTCCCTTCCCTTACCTTCCCTGCCCTTCCCTTCTCTACCCTTCCCTTTCCTTCCCTTCCCTTCCCTTCCCTCCCTTTCCCTTCCCTTCCCTTCCCTTCCCTTCCCTTTCCTTCCCTTCCCTTCCCTTCCCTTCCCTTCCCTTCCCTTCCCTTCCCTTCCCTTCCCTTCCCTTCCCTTCCTTCCCTTCCCTTCCCTTCCCTTCCCTTCCCTTCCCGATCATTCCCTTCCCTTCCCGTCGCTTGCCTTCCCTTCTCTTCCGTTCCCTTCCGTTCCCCTCCCTTCCCGGCCCTTCCCTTCGCCCCCCTTCCCTCTTCTTCCCTTCTCTGCCCTTCCCTTCCCTTCCCTTCCCTTCCCTTCCCTTCCCTTTCCGTCCCTTCCCTTCCCTTCCCATCCCATTCCATCCCTTCCCTTCCCTTCCCTTTCCTTCCCTTACCTTGCCGTTCCTTCCCTTCCCGCCCCTTCCCTTCCCTCTCTTGCTTTTTTCTTTCCTTCCCTTCCCATCCGTTCACTTCCCTTCACTTCCCTTCCCTTCCCTTAGCTTCTCTTCCCTTGCCTTTCCATCCCTTTCCTTCCCTCCTTTCCCCTTCCCATTCCATCCCTTGACTTCTCTTCCCTTAAGTTACCTCCCCTTCGCTACCCTTCCCGTCCCTCCCCTGCGCTTCCGTTCCGTTCCCATCCCTTCCGTTCCCTTTCCTTCCCTTTCCTTCCTTTCCCTTCCCTTCCCTTTCCTTCCCTTCCCTTCCTTCCCCTCAGTTCCCTCCCCTTACCTTCCCTGCCCTTTCCTTCCCGTCCCTTCTCTTCGCCACCCTTCCCTTCCTTTTCGTTTCCTTCCCTACCCTGCCCTTTCCTTTCCGTCCCTTCCCTTCCCTTCCCTTCCCTTCCCTTCCCTTCCCTTTCCTTCCCTTCCCTTTCCTTCCCTTTCCTTCCCTCCCCTTACCTTCCCTTCCTTTTCCATCCCTTTCCTTCCCTTCCCTGCCCTTCCCTTTCCTTCCCTTCCCTTCCCTTCCCTTCCCTTCCCTTCCCTTGCCTTCCTTTCCCTTCCCTGCCCGTCGCTTCGCTTCCCTTCCCTTCCCCTCTCTTCCCTGAACTTCCCTTCCTTTTCCTTTCCTTATCTACCCTGCCCTTTCCTTCCGTCCCTTTCATCCCCTTCCCTTCCCTTCCCGTCCCTTCCCTTTCCTCTCTTTACTTCCCTTCCCTTTCCATCCCTTCCCGTCCCATCCCTCCCCTTTCCTTCCATTTCCTTCGCTCTGCTTGCCTTCCCATCCCTTCGCTTTCCTCCCCTTCCCTCCTCATCCCTTCACTCCTCTGCGCTTCCCTTTCCTTCCCTTTCCTTCCCTTCCCTTCCTTTCCCTTTCCTTCCCTTCCCTTTCCTTCCCTTCTCTTTCCTTCGCTTCCCTTCCCTTCACTTCACTTCTCTGCGCTTCCGTTCCCTTCCCTTCCCTTCCCTTCCTTTCCCTTCCCTTCCCTTTCCTTCCCTCCTTCCCTTCCCTTCCCTTCAGTTCCCACCCCTTACCTTCCCTTCCCTTCCCTTCCCTTCCCTTGCTACCCCTTCCCTTCCCGTCCCTTCCCTTCCCTTTCCTTCCCTTACCTTCCCTTCCCTTCCCCCCCCCTTCCCGTCCCTTCCCTTCCCTTCCCTTCCCATCCCTTCCCTTCCCTTCCCTTTCCTTCCGTTCCCTCCCCTTCCCTTCCCTTCCCGTCCCTTCCCTTCCCTTCCCTTCCCTTCCCTTCCCTTCCCTTCCCTTCCCTTCCCTTCCCTTCCCTTCCCGTCCCTTCCCAGCCCTTTCCTCCCCTTCACTTCCCTTCCCTTCAGTTCCCTTCTCTTTAGTTCCCTTCCCATTCGTTCCCTGTCCTTCCCTTCCCTTCCCTTCCCTTCCCGTCCCTTCTCTTCGCCACCCTGCCCTTCCTTTTCGTTTCCTTCCCTACCCTGCCCTTTCCTTCCCGTCCCTTCCCTTCCCTTACCGTCCCATCCCTTCCCTTCCCTTCCCTCCCCTTCCCGTCCCTTCCCTTCCCTTTTCTTCCCTTTCCTTCCTTCCCCTTCTTTTCCCTTCCCTTCCCTTCCCCTCAGTTCCCTCCCCGTACCTTCCCTTCCCTTTCCTTCCCGTCCCTTCTCTTCGCCACCCTTCCCTTCCTTTTCGTTTCCTTCCCTACCCTGCCCTTTCCTTTCCGTCCCTTCCCTTCCCGTCCCTTCCCTTCCCTTACCGTCCCATCCCTTCCCTTCCCTTCCCTCCCCTTCCCGTCCCTTCCCTTCCCTTTTCTTCCCTTTCCTTCCTTCCCCTTCTTTTCCCTTCCCTTTCCTACCCTTCCCTTCCCTTCACTTCATTTTCCTCCCCTGCCCTTCCGTTCCCTTCCCTTTCCTTCCCTTCCCTTCCCCTGCCTTCCTTTCCCGTCCCTTCCCTTCCCTTTCCTTCCCTTCCCTTTCCTTCCCTTCCCTGCCCTTCCCTTCACTTCCCTGCGCTTCCGTTCCCTTCCCTTCCCTTCCCTTCCCTTCCCTTCCCTTCCCGTCTCTCCCCCACCCTTTCCTTCCTTTTCCATTCCTTCCCT
>OY720673.1:0-5000 GCA_963170745.1 Phymatocera aterrima | reverse complement strand
CTTTCCTTCCGTTCCCTTCCCTTCCCTTCCCTTCCCGTCCCTTCCCTTCCCTTCCCTTCCCTTCCCTTCCCTTCCCTTCCCTTCCCTTCCCTTCCCTTCCCGTCCCTTCCCAGCCCTTTCCTCCCCTTCACTTCCCTTCCCTTCAGTTCCCTTCTCTTTAGTTCCCTTCCCATTCGTTCCCTGTCCTTCCCTTCCCTTCCCTTCCCTTCCCGTCCCTTCTCTTCGCCACCCTGCCCTTCCTTTACGTTTCCTTCCCTACCCTGCCCTTTCCTTCCCGTCCCTTCCCTTCCCTTACCGTCCCATCCCTTCCCTTCCCTTCCCTCCCCTTCCCGTCCCTTCCCTTCCCTTTTCTTCCCTTTCCTTCCTTCCCCTTCTTTTCCCTTCCCTTTCCTACCCTTCCCTTCCCTTCACTTTCCTTTCCTCCCCTGCCCTTCCGTTCCCTTCCCTTTCCTCCCCTTCCCTTCCCTTGCCTTTCTTTCCCTTCCCTGCCCGTCGCTTCGCTTTCCTTCCCTTCCCTTCTCTTCCCTGAACTTCCCTTCCTTTTCCTTTCCTTCCCTACCCTGCCCTTTCCTTTTCGTCCCCTCCATCCCCTTCCCTTTCCTTCCCGTCCCTTCCCTTTCCTCTCTTTTCTTCCCTTCCCTTTCCATCCCTTCCCGTCCCATCCCTCCCCTTTCCTTCCATTTTCTTCGCTTTCCTTGCCTTCCCATCCCTTCGCTTCCCTCCCCTTCCCTCCTCATCCCTTCACTTCTCTGCCCTTCCCTTTCCTTCCCTTTAGCTCCCTTTCCCTCTCTTCCCTCCCCGGCCCTTGCCGTCCCCTTCCTTCCCTTCCTTCTCCTTCCCTTCCCTTTCCTTCCCTTCACTTCCCTTCCCTTCAGTTCCCTTCCCTTCAATTTCCTTCCCTTTCGTCACCTTTCCTTCCCTCCCCTTCCCTTTCCTTCCCGTCCCTTCTCTTCGCCACCCTTCCCTTCCTTTTCCTTTCCTTCCCTACCCTGCCCTTTCCTTCCCGTCCCTTCCCTTCCCTTCCCTTCCCTGCCCTTCCTTTCCCGTCCCTTCCCTTCCCTTCCCTTCCCTTCACTTCCCTGCGCTTCCGTTCCCTTCCCTTCCCTTCCCTTCCCTTCCCTTCCCTTCCCTTCCCGTCTCTCCCCCACCCTTTCCTTCCTTTTCCATTCCTTCCCTACCCTGCCCTTTCCTTCCCGTCCCTTCCCTTCCCTTCCCTTCCCTTCCTTTCCCTTCCCTTCCCTTCCCTTTCCTTCCCTTCTCTTTCCTTCCCTTCCCTTCCCTTCCCTTCACTTCCCTGCGCTTCCGTTCCCTTCCCTTCCCTTCCCTTCCTTTCCCTTCCCTTCCCTTCCCTTCCCTTCCCTTCCCTTCCCTTCCCTTCAGTTCCCTCCCCTTACCTTCCCTTCCCTCCCCTTCCCTTCCCTTCCCTTCCCTTCCCTTCCCTTCCCTTCCCTTCCCTTCCCTTCCCTTCCCTTCCCTTCCCTTCCCTTCCCTTCCCTTCCCTTCCCTTCCCTTCCCTTCCCTTCCCTTCCCTTCCCTTCCCTTCCCTTCCCTTCCCTTCCCTTCCTTTCCCTTCCCTACCCTTCCCTTTCCTTCCCTTCCCTTTCCTTCCCTTCCCTTCCCTTCCCTTCACTTCCCTGCGCTTCCGTTCCCTTCCCTTCCCCTTCCTTCCCTTCGCTTCCCGTCTCTTCCCCACCCTTTCCTTCCTTTTCCATTCCTTCCCTACCCTGCCCTTTCCTTCCCGTCCCTCCCCTTCCCTTCCCTTCCCTTCCTTTCCCTTCCCTTCCCTTCCCTCCCCTACCCTTCCCTTCCCTTCCTTTTCCTTCCCTTACCTCCACTTTCCTTCCCTTCCCTTCCCTTCCCTTCCCTTCCCTTCCCTTCCCTTCCCTTCCCTTCCCTTCCCTTCCTTTCCCTTCCGTTCCCTTCCGTTCCCTTCCCTTCCTTTCCCTTCCCTTCCCTTCCCTTCCCTTCCCTTCCCTTGCCTTCCCTTCCCTTCCCTTCCCTTCCCTTCCCTTCCCTTCCCTTCCCTTCCCTTCCCTTCCCTTCCCTTCCCTTCCCTTCCCTTCCCTTCCCTTCCCTTCCCTTCCCGATCATTCCCTTCCCTTCCCGTCGCTTGCCTTCCCTTCTTTTCCCTTCCCTTCCGTTCCCCTCCCTTCCCGGCCCTTCCCTTCGCCCCCCTTCCCTCTTCTTCCCTTCTCTGCCCTTCCCTGCCCCTCCCATCCGTTCACTTCCCTCCACTTCCCTTCCCTTCCCTTCCCTTCCCTTGCCTTTCCATCCCTTTCCTTCCCTCCTTTCCCCTTCCCTTTCCATCCCTTGACTTCTCTTCCCTTGTGTTACCTTCCCTTCCCTACCCTTCCCGTCCCTTCCCTGCGCTTCCGTTCCCTTCCCTTCCCTTTCCTTCCCTTCCCTTCCCTTCCCGTCCCGTCTCTTCGCCACCCTTCCCTCCCCTTTCCTTCCCTTTCCTTCCCTTCCCTTCCCTTCCCTTCCCCTCCTATCCTTTCCCTTCCCTTACCTTCCCTTCCCTTCCATTCCCTTCCCGGCCCTTTCCTTCCCATCACTTCCTTTCCCTCCAGTTCCCTACCCTTCCCTTCTTTTCCTTTTCCTCCCTTCCCCTTCCCAACCCTTTCCTTCCCTTCCCTTCCCGTCCCTTCCCTTCCTATTCCTTCCCTTCCCTTCCCTTGTCTTTCCTTCCCTTCCCTTTCCGCCCCTTTCCTTCCCTACCCTTCCCTTCCCTTCCCTTCCCTTCCCTTCCCTTCCCTTCCCTTCCCTTCCCTTCCCTTCCCTTCCCTTCCCTTCCCTTCCCTTCCTTTCCCTTCCCTTCCCTTCCCATTCTTCCCTTCCCTTCCCTTCCCTTCCCTTCCCTTCCCTTCCCTTCCCTTCCCTTCCCTTCCCTTCCCTTCCCTTCCCTTCCCTTCCCTTCCCTTCCCCTCCCTTCCCTTCCCTTCCCTTCCTTCCCCTTCCCTTCCCTCTCCTTCCCTTCACTTCCCTTCCCTTCAGTTCCCTTCCCTTCAGTTCCCTTCCCTTTCATTCCCTTTCCTTCCCTTCCCTTCCCTTCCCGTCCCGTCTCTTCGCCACCCTTCCCTACCTTTTCCTTTCCTTCCCTACCCTGCTCTTTCCTTCCCGTCCCTTCCCTTCCCTTCCCTTCCCTTCCCTTCCCTTCCCTTCCCTTCCCTTCCCTTCCCTTCCCTTCCCTTCCCTTCCCTTCCCTCCTTCCCTTCCCTTCCCTTCCCTTCCCCTCCCTTCCCTTCCCTTCCCTTCCCTTCCCTTCCCTTCCCTTCCCTTCCCTTTCCATCCCTTCCCTTCCCTTCCCTTTCCTTTCCTTTCCTTGCCTTGCCATGCCTTCCCTTTCCTTCCCATCCCTTACCCTCCCTTCCCTTCCCTTCCCTTCCCTTCCCTTCCTTCCCTTCCCTTCCCTTCCTTCCCTTCCCTTCCCTTCCCTTCCCTCCCTTCCCTTCCCTTCCCTTCCCTTCCCTTCCCTTCCCTTCCCTTCCCTTCCCTTCCCTTCCCTTCCTCCTTCCCTTCCCTTCCCTTTCCATCCCTTCCCTTCCCTTCCCTTCCCTTCCCTTCCCTTCCCTTCCCTTCCCTTCCCTTCCCTTCCCTTCCCTTCCCTTTCCTTCCATCCCTTCCCTTCCCTCCCCTCCCCTTCCCTTCCCCTCCCTTCCCTTCCCTTCCCTTCCCTTTCCTTCCCTTTCCTTGCCTTGCCATGCCTTCCCTTTCCTTCCCATTCCTTCCCCTTCCCTTCCCTTCCCTTCCCTTTCCTTCCCTTCCCTTCCCTTCCCCTCCCTTCCCTTCCCTTCCCTTTCCTTCCCTTCCCTTCCCTTCCCTTCCCTTCCCTTCCCTTCCCTTCCCTTTCCTTCCCTTCCCTTCCCTTCCCTTCCCTTCCCTTCCCTTCCTCCTTCCCTTCCCTTCCATTCCCTTCCCTTCCCTTCCCTTCCCTTCCCTCCCCTTCCCTTCCCTTCCCTTCCCTTTCCTTCCCTTCCCTTCCCTTCCCTCCCCTTCCCTTCCCTTCCCTTTCCTTCCCTTCCCTTCCCTTCCCTTCCCTTTCCTTCCCTGCCCTTCCCTTCCCTTCCCTCCCCTTCCCTTCCCTTCCCTTCCCTTCCCTTTCCTTCCCTTCCCTTCCCTTCCCTTCCCTTCTCCTTTCCTTCCCTTTCCTTCCCTTTCCTTCTGTTCACTTCCCTTCCCTTCCCGTCCCTTTCCTTCCCTGCCCTTCCCTTCCTTTCCCTTCCCTTCCCTTCCTTTTCCTTTCCTTCCCTTACCTTCCCTTCCCTTCCCTCCTCTTCCCTTCCCTTCCCTTCCCTTCCCCTCCCTTCCCTTCCCTTCCCTTCCCTTACCTTCCCTTCCCTTCCCTTCACTTCCCTGCGCTTCCGTTCCCTTCCCTTCCCTTCCCCTCCCTTCCCTTCCCTTCCCGTCCCTTCCCTTCCCTTCCCTTCTCTTCCCTTCCCTTCCCTTCCCTTCCCTTCCCTTCCCTCCCCTTCCCTTCCCTCTCTTTCTTTTTCCTTTCCTTCCCGTCCCTTCCCTTCCCTTCCCTTCCCGTCCCTTCCCTTCCCATCACTTCCCTTCCCTTTAATTCCCTTCCCTTACCTTCCCTGCCCTTCCCTTCCCTTCTCTTCCCTTCCCTTCCCTTCCCTTCCGTTCCCATCCCTTCCTTTCCCTTCCCTTCCCTTCCCTTCCCTTCCCTTCCCTTGCCTTCCCTTCCCTTCCCTTCCCTTCCCTTCCCTTCCCTTCCCTTCCCTTCCTTCCCTTCCCTTCCCTTCCCTTCCCTTCCCTTCCCTTCCCTTCCCTTCCCGATCATTCCCTTCCCTTCCCCTCGCTTGCCTTCCCTTCTTTTCCCTTCCCTTCCGTTCCCCTCCCTTCCCGGCCCTTCCCTTCGCCCCCCTTCCCTCTTCTTCCCTTCTCTGCCCTTCCCTGCCCCTCCCATCCGTTCACTTCCCTCCACTTCCCTTCCCTTCCCTTCCCTTCCCTTGCCTTTCCATCCCTTTCCTTCCCTCCTTTCCCCTTCCCTT
>OY720672.1:4665912-4858945 GCA_963170745.1 Phymatocera aterrima | reverse complement strand
TTTTGGTCGTCAACGTTGACGAGTCGAGTATAGCAGCATGAACGATATCTCAGATCTGGAATAGCGCAGCGATCCCTGCCGCGAGGCGGAACGCCGCGCCGAGATACAGTATACATATATATACTATCCACATGTACACGTAATTCAAGAAACTGCTGTTTCACCCCTATCAAAACGGAAGCTACTTCTGCCTAGCGCCGCGGCCGGCCGACGCGGACGTAACAATTTTCAAGAGTTTAGGGGGACGAGTCCGACGAGGCCGGAACTCTCGAGAACTGAAAACAGCTGACGCTGACATCTTATTGTTTGCTCTGCCTCGAGGAGTCTCAGGATTGATTTAATCGCAGAATCTCTCAGATTATTCCCTACCGCTCTTCTCCCCTCCTTCCTCTTCCGTTACAGTTTTTCATGCTTCTTCACTTTTCACGCCAAATAGGACATAGTCGCGCACCCAGATATGAGAATTATACGGTTTAGCTACCTGCGTATGTACCTTACACGCTGCGATTGCTATTCGTGGCAGGGGGGGGGGGGGGGGGGGGGGGGGCGAAATTATACCGAATTCATCATACTTACCGACTCACTGACTAACTATAGTCGCTCGAAAGTCTAAACCATACCAACTCGTAGTTAGGTACATATACCTACCTCGTACCGTACTCAGAATTATAACGATAACTGCCCCCCCCCCCCCCCCCCCCCGGTGCCTTTCCCCGCCGGCCTACGCCCCACCCAATTCCTCATCAACTAGCGTAATTACTTTGAGAAGCCCTGTAATGTACCCAGCACCTGAGGCACCGCCTGTGTATCGGTTACCAACGTGCATACACGTGTCGTGCGGTACCTGTACTAATGCCGTAAGGACGTCGGCGCCAAAAGTACGATCTTGATGCCGAGGGGTGGTGATAATTTTTCTCTTTCTCTTCGTACTTCGCATCCGTCGAGAAACCTGAGTACAGATTTGAGAAAATGGAAAATTGAAGTTTGGTCGACTGAAGCGAAGAGGCGTTACCACTCGAGTTTTTCTCTCCCATCCTCGATGCTTCTGAAAATTTTTCTGCAAGCGCGAAGATTCTCGCCGATATTTCGGAATTCGATATTAGTGGTGAGAAAATTAGTTTTCACTCGAAACCAGAAGGTCGTATCCGCCGGGACACGCGGCCTTCTGGCTTCGGTTTCCAAATTCCGGTATTCTCGCCGTAGTTTCATGTTCCTGATTGGATGCAAACGAGGAGGACAGACAGAATTATACGGCCTCGCGGCTCTGGGAACTCCAGAGGTCCTCACGGCACCGGGCGCGTGTTCCACGCCGTTGAATTGCACAAATTCAGCTATTTCGAAAACCGAGAAGGAAAGACGAAAAGGACTTGCGGATGTTCGGAAAAAAGAGAGAACGAAAACCAACGGATATTGCATCAGATATTGACGAAAAAAGAGAAGATAAAAGAAAGAAAAAGCAAAAAAAAAAACAAAACACAAACCATGGACTGATATTTTTTACCATGTTTGCCTCGCACGTCGATTCCGCCCGCGTGATATTTTTCAAGGTCATCTGTCATTCGTCTCGCGAATGGAGCCCGGAATAAAAGGGTTCAGGGTGTGGAGGGAGGGAAAGGTGGGAAGGTTAGGTTAGTAGCTAGCAGCTAGCAGCTAGTGGAGGCTCGAATGCTGCTGGCACCTGGTTATCACCTCTTCTGGTAAACGCTGTAGGTTTCTGGTACCTAGCTAGCATCATGAACCACTGTGAAAGTACACATGGAATGATGGATGCGTTTGGAGTTTCTAACAGCGGTGAGAATCCCACGTCACTTAAAGCTCGAGAACCTTGGCAGAAAATAGGGGCCACCGGTGGGACGGCGAGGGGAGAGGGAGTGGGAGAGGGAGAGAGAGAGGGAAGGGGAGGCACAGGTTTTGTCGGGTTCGTCCTCTCATCTTCCTCCGCCTTCTCTTCTGTGTCCCTGTACCAGCGGATGGAGGTAGGTACATATATAGGAATACTCCCACTTTACCCATTCCCTCATTTCCCAATCTCAATGTTATTTAATCTAGTGCCATATCCAATGTAATTCGCTGCGTAATGGTTCGCGATGGGATCCCACCCGTCAGCAAGCAGCCCCCTCTGCTTTCGGCTTATTCATGATCAACCAAAGCCACGAAAGCTTGCTCGCTCCATATTCCTTTCCCCAATTGGCAGACGATCCTCGGAGAACGACACCTCATTCGTCATTCGTCATTCGTCGAGTTCGCCGAAGTCGCCGGGTGGCAAAACCAAAAAACCGTTCGAAAACACTCCGAAATTTTCCTTCAACTTGACTGTTACCATTTTCCCATTTTCCATCTCGCGAGTAGCGAAATTATCGATTTCTCTACTCGCGCGACGACCAAGTCCCGTTCTGATCCAGTTCATGTCCAGCTGCAGCCGGACTTCACCAGCTCCGGTCCCTGTTCGACGAAACTCTCCTTCGGCGGTCAGTTGTTCTGTGCAGAGGGACCGAAATCCTTCGTCCGGTGGCCGGTGGCCGGACCGAGGAACCGAGGCTCGACTTCCATTGGAAAAGAACCGGATCTGAATCGGACTTGATCAGAAATGATCGGATCTAATCGGGGGGGAAATTTATCATCCGATCGGATATGTAATCGGATATGGATCTGATGTAACGGATCTCATTATTTCGGGAATTTTGTAATTGTAATACGAGAGTTCCGGAGGAAAGGGAAGATGGAGAGAGGATGAGAGAATAAGGTGGAGAAGGAATTCAATCCAATTTCTGTTAACAATGCGGGGAAAGCGGGAGGACGGGGGCGGTTGGCATTATCCGGCAAATATATTGATGGGAGCAATTCCGAGGTAGGCAATTATAAATTTGAAATCTCTTCTGTGACGTCCTTGGGCGCCTCGTAGTCTGCGCCATTTTGGGGTGGAGAGAGGGACCGGGCCGGATAGAGAAGCGAGAGAAAGAGGAGAGGCAGGGAGAGCCGAGAATGATGCTGGAAGATATCCGGCGGGGGACAGATGAGAAATAAGCGGAGCATATTCCGCCTCTTATCTTGACGCGACGGGACTAAAACAAACGACTGTCGTATAAATTACGATGATATCTCGGCACCAGGTCTAAGTCTGGTAATCAGCCCCCAAACGCTGCTACACAGCAGCAGGCTGGATTCTGTGTGGCTATATAGATGCGTATGTACACGCGTCAGGTTGGGATGGTAGGGAGATTGGCAAATTAAACGGTTCTTCGGATTTGCGGATGTTCGGTCTTCGAAATCTCTACTTTTGTGATCGATGTTATCGCCGATCGAATTCCCACAACAATCATTATTACTCGCCAGCTACGCTAACTGGCCCCGAAATCTTTCATAACAGAAATTTGAAGATTTCGAAAACGAATGCCGAGGTATCAACGTCAACGTCCCGTTACAAAGTGATTTGAAAATGTTACGCGATTCATTGGAATCGGCCGATTCCGTTTTGAGCTGGCCTTTTCTCGTTCAGGAAAGTCTCTTTTCCACAGTTTCACCGTGACGTCGTTTTTTCATGATGCTTCATCGCCGAGTATCGAATTTTACAAGATTCAATCGGTATCGATTTTCAGTAAAAATTACCAATATTCGCACTGTCAATTTTGAGAATATTATCGTCGTTAAATTGAATCAAAACTCAACGAGTTACGTGTCGATCGCTTTGTTTCGGAGCAATTAGTTTTCAGGATAAGCGAGTTCCAAGATAAACTGGCGAAATTTCGAAATGAAAAACCGCGAGCTTTTCAATCGAAGTGAGAATCCATCGCTGAATCGTGGAATGAAAAAAACACAACGCGTGCGTATCCGGTGATTCGATGTTTCGAGATCAATGCAGAAGATAAAAACAAGAATCGTATGACCTCTTGGCTACGGGAATGCGATGTACAAACATACATTTCATCCGAAAGTGTTTTTCGAGGGGTTTGGGAAATGGGAAAACGAGCAAATTAAATGAACGAACGGTATAGAAAGAGAAAAACGTCCCTACTCTCACCATTATCCGTTAAAAATTAACCATCGAAACCTTTTTCCGAAGCTTGTTGGAATGCTTTCCTGTTTTTCTTAATTTTCAATCCGAAAGCCCGTAAAGCCCTTGGCTCTACCTCGCCCTCGAGAGTTTCATTGATAATGTATCGACGGTCGGACCGGTACGAAGTAGGTAGCGAGCGGGTGGCCTACCCGTTTCAGTATACTGCGCCTCCGACGGTTTTAATGCTTTCAAGTCATTGGTTTTCTTTTTTTTTTCGTTTTTCCTCCCTTTTTTGTTCTATTTTCGATTCTTTCCATTTTTTCGGCCTTCCGCCGAAAAGCTCGAACCCCCGAAGCCTTCTTCTTTCTCCTACCGCAGGAAACGGGCAAAAGAAAAGAGAGAATGAAAAATGACCAAAAAGGACGAGGATAGATTCCGAAGTCCGTTTTTCAATTTTACACTCGCCAAATATGAAACGTTAACGTTCCGAAAATACGTGAGTAGGAAGAGGAGTTTCGTAGAGTGTAATCACAGATATTCCGGAGAAGGAGAAGGAAGAATTAAAAAAACAGACCTATGGTTGTGTGTATTAGAATTCCGTTTGAACGGGGATAGACGAAAGAACAGAAGGACGAAGAGGAGAACGTTTTTTCAATTTCGTTTTTAGAAAGACAGAGAGAGGGGGAGAGAGAGAGAGAGACAGAGAGAGGAAGAAGAACGTCGAATAGAAAATATGCACGGTTAGAAATGGTTTGTGTGAATGTTAAATTTTTCGCATGTTAAAATTATTGTGTGAAAATCAATCCGATTTTCGTGTCGATTCAACATCGCATGTCTACGTCGAGTCCATGGAAATTTTGAGTTTCAAATTTGACATGAAATTCCAAAATTTCGACGCAAAGGAAATGTGAATAAGCTCACGCGCAAGAAAAATGTTAAATTTGATGTTACTGCGTTCTCCAGCGGAGGCGTTCGGGTGTTTAGATTTCTCGCGATTGAAAATGTGCAACATCGAAACAATGAAGCGTCTGACCTCCAGAGTCCGCGATCACCGGATCACTCGGAAACTCCGAACATGAACCAAGTCGATACTTGTGTATGAATTTTGAATTTGGTCACTGGCCACACGGAAACCAGAGTAAAAAAAACGCAACTCGGTGTTGGTTAAATTGAGAATCATTGGTACATCGAAAGTTGACGGTATGTATAGGAAAGAATCTAAGGCACGTCAATAATTATCCACACTAAAACATTAATGTGTGCCCGGAACATTGTTATCCGGGTGCATGCGTACGTTATTTCGACGTCGAATCAACTCTCGGAAAATTTGGTTATTACGAAAACAAGATGTTACCTTCGCGTTGGATCTTTAACATTGTTTTCAATCAACAGCTTGACACTAATGTTTCGTGTTGAATTAACATAAATTTTATAGCGGACCTGCTGGGACGTGTAAATAATGTTAGATTCAAAATTTTTTTTCCAACCGCGCGCGTACCTTGCGAAATTCCCACTCGGACTGCCCCTCGTCGAATCTCATCGTCGAAGAACGAGAAAGTTAGCACAAGGACACGAGGTCCTTTCCTTCTCCATTTCTTTGCTTCACTACTTCCTCCCCTTCGCGCTATCCACGCTCGTTGAACGGAATATGAAACTAAATTCTTGATGGAGAGGGAGAGGGAGAGGGAGAAAGAAAAACGTTCCATTTCCCTCCGTAGGAGGATTTTACATTCCAGTTAAACCCAGGCTCGGCGCGGCGCGGCGAGACCATGGAAGGAAAGACGAGGAGCTGGCTCGTAGTGATTGAAAAATAATCATTAGGCAATACGTGAGTCGCATCGTGGTCAGGCGTTCCAACCCCTCGACGAGAGAAGAAAGAAAAAAAGGAGTAGTGGAGAAGAACTCCCTGAAATTAAAGAAAAAGGAGAAGGATTAATGTCCCGTCTTCGGAATTTTTTCTTCTCTCTACCTCCGCCGCGGTCTTCTCCTCGTCCGTCCGATATCGGCTTTTCAATTTCGTGGTCGAAAAAGAAAATGAAAACGAAAAGAAAAGAAGGGAGAGGAAAGGAGAGGAAAACCGAAAGAGAAGACCGAGGTGGAGAATTTGAATACAAATTGAGTGGATCGCGAACCGATCAACTGTAGATTGATTGATCAATTATTACGGAATTCTGATGACCGAGGATTCCCGGTTTGGAGAAAGAATCGGAACCCGCTGAGCGGAAATGGGAGTTGTTCGAATCTACGAAATAGTGCCAATGCAGATTTTGCCATTTTAGCCAAAATGATTGTGGCTTGAGAAAATCGCGTGGAAGTAACATCAACGAATTCTGAGTGGCTTCCAATGTTACCGTAAATATGTCGGAGCAACTGATTGTGAGACGCAGGGAACTGCTCTTCGCTTCTTGAATCCGTACGCTGTAAACTTCGTATCAAAAAGTTTGTGATCTCCTACGTTGCATCATTGAAATTGAAAGAGAAATAACAAGAACAAGAACAAGAAGAGCGAGGAAGGGGGGGAAGAAGTACTTCGAGCTCGCAGAGCTCTCAAGTTATAGATATCACGTTATCTGCAATCTGAGGAATACGATAGATAATTGCATCGTTGTTTTTAAGTGGCATTTATCGAACGAATCTAGACCACAGAACCCGTCGAGTGTGGCTTCCGTCTGGCTGTCTGTCCGAATCTAGTCAACCCTTGTCAGGGGGGGGAACAGGGGAAGTCACGTGACCCGGTCCTCCCTCCTCGTTCCCCGAGCTAGAAACCGGGGTCGCACCAAGAAGAAGAATGACACTCGACCCCCAATTGGTGAGAAACCGGAATGCGGGGTAAAATAGGTCGGAAGATGCAACGGGAGAAATGGAGAATGGGGTTGAGAGGGAGGATCTGTATAACCGCTTACGGTTGAATTGAAATCAAAAAATTTGAATTCGGTAGTACCAAAAACTACTTTGAGCGATGATCGCACGTCGGATATTCCGGCGATCATTTACTCGCCAAGAACTATGAGAACTGGCCTAGAAATTCCCGACCGAAGAATCAGAAAATTACGAACGAATGCTCGGATACGATTGTTTAATTGCGAAGCGGTTTGAGAATATCGAAAATCAATTCACTGGCAATTTCATTGTCAGATGAATTCTGTTTTCTCAGTAATTCGTTGAACATTGCTATTTGTTGCTCGAAATCGATACCGATTCGTAATCTCACAGATCAAACATTCGATGAGAAAACATTGCGAACTAATTGTGTCAGAGTTTAATTGGGGGGAAGAATTTTCTGAACGAAAGTAGCCAACTTGGAATGAGATCGGTCGATCCCAATGAATTTTGTAACATAATCAGAGTACTTTGTAACGAGACATTGATGTCTGAGCATTTGTTTGTAATTGAAAATTGTATAATTGATTCGAATGAGCGAGCCTCGCCAACGATTCGAAAACTTTTTATCGATTGTAATTTGTATATATGAAATTGTGTCGGATGTGAATTCAAGCTGATTCGAAAGCCTCGAGACTGGATGGGGTCGAGCTCCTTGCTCCATCGTTGCTCGGTAAGCATCTTAACCGGATTGTGTGGGTACCGGCTAGCACTTAGCGGATTACTCAGAACTTACGTTCTCGAGGTCTCTTGATGCTTGTAAAGGCAAATTCCAAAAGACTTAACAAATAGGGTAGACACCACCGACTACGTCAGTCTACCGAGGAACTTAACACTGCCGCGAGTCGCGACCGGTGCGTAAAGTGATTTTTGGGATCGATTTCGAGTGGAAAAAACATCGAGAAAATCGTACGGGGATGCGAGCAAGGCAGACAATGGCTCGGTAATGTCTGTAGAATCTCTCATCCGGAGATGAAAATATTCCGAAGATTATCCTGAATATATTTGGGAAATCTCTCACGTCCGCGGCCCCTGATATTCCAGAGACATTCTCCAATATTTCAAAGATCTTCCGAAGATATTTTGCAAGTATTGTCGAAACATTCTCGAGATCTTTCGTACGAGTTTCAGTGAATCGCGATTTCATGCTCCGGAGAACTTCAGCGCGCTATCGGATACTTTCGGTAGCTCGAGTATTCGATCCCACGATCGAAAATCTCTGCGGTTTCAATTTCGTTGTGAGATCTCGTTGCGAAGCACAAGACCGAATAGACCCACGAATCGCCGGCGCGTGGCACGTACCTACTCCATGCTCGGGCCGGGACAATCTTGCTTCCGAGAGAACCCGAGCGCCAAACTTACACCTGGCGGCGACCTCGGTACCGCGCCACGAGCGGCTCGACGTGACTCAAATATTCCCGCTACACCCCGTTACGGTTCACGGATTTTGCGATATTCCGACCGAATAATTCTCCGAATAGTCTCGCCATGTCACAAATACAATCTATCCAATAAAAAATCTCCGGTAAATTCCACGTAAGACACTTTGCGATATTGCCAGCTGAACGTCTCGAGGATATTCTATTCTCAGTCTCAGACATTGCTTTCAAGTTTTTTCCACGACGCTTCTGGAAATATTGCCGGAGCGGAAAACCGTCAAATCTGAGGGACGAGTCGCTCGCTTCAGAGTGTTTGAGTGTTTATCCTGAAAATCTATAATTTGCTCTGCATGTGGTAGTACTTTCTCGTAAACAAATGAACTGCCAACTTGAGATCGTGCCTCGATTTCGACCGCCACCCCTCGATTTCGAAAAAGTCGAGTAAAATTTGGAAAGAAGGATCTGGTTTTGCTTGCAGGTTTTCCTCGAAATACGATTCGGAGCATGAAATCTCGCTCTCCGCGAGATCGGCGAAAATTCAATTCGTGCAATATCGTGCAGGATATTATTTTTCGGCTATTCTTATACATATATATATATATATAGTAAAAAACCGATCGAGCAGTAGGTACACCAGCGGAGTATGTAGGTCCGTGATATACACAAGTCGTAAAACATTTAATACAATACTCCTGGTAATAAAACGAAACGGTACAGGTAGCTCTTTGATGTTCGCGTCGACGATGAACGGTCGGATGGAGTTGATTTCGCATTGTTCGTCGTAAAATTATCTTTCTCAGTCTCACTCGCTCTCTGTCTCACTTTCTCTCTCCGTTTCTAGTCGTTTTATACGCCGCCGTGTGCTAAAATTCCCGAGCGCCGTCACAGTGTATTGCTATCCTTGGCAATATTTCGATATTGTTATTATCGTTATTATTGTCAAAAACGAATGAATAAATCCCTGCCAATTCGGCGGGCGATGTTATAATTGCGCATTCTATATGCGAAAATGGTAAGCAAACCTCGGAGAGAAAAAATCGAACGCGATATTCGAAACCAAGTTACTCACCGAAGATACATCGGATTCGTATGAAATTTATATCGGCGACGAAGAAGGAGAGGAAAGAAGGGCGTGACGGTCTTCGATTTTCAAAAATCGAAAAAAAAACAACCTCTCACAGATTATTTATCGACGGTCGTAACTCGTTTAACTTTTTTCCGATTTTCGAAAATCGAAGAGCATCATGCCCTTCGTTCACTCTCCCTTCGTCCCTGATATCAATTTCGCATTGGCCGAGTGAGTTTTCGCTGAGAAACTTGGTCCAAAAAATTCCAAGTGGTATTTCCATGTGCAAGGCTATAGGCGGTCGCGTGACCGCAGTCCCCGATTTCGCCGCGGTAATTGAATTGTCGCCACTGTCCCCGTCGCTCTGTCTTCCTTTTCCTTCCCTGTCCGAAATCGATCTGAGTGATATTAGTGTATTTTTTTGTCTTCTTCTCTTCATTCAATCCTCTCGGCTTATACTGTATAATCAACCTTACGAGAAAGGTATCAATTTTCATGACAAACGCGATGTGCGAACGTCCTCGAACGATGAGTGGGTCCCAGGCAGTTCAGGATCGTAAGCACTACTTTGTGATATCAATTTTAGCCGGTGTCACACTATCCAGTTTTTACTACTTCGGTATTGCTCTACCGCCTCGGAGGAAAGCTTACGGAGATTACTGATTGTCAGCTCGAATTTATACACGATTAGAAATAATTTGTGTGAATGTTAAATTTTTCGCATGTTAAAATTATCATCATTTCAGTCGCATACGGAGACAATTTTGTCGTTTCCGTTGATTTTCTCGAATTTGTTTCCACCGAATTTCAATTTTTCTTACCATTATAATACTCATTCGAGTCTCACGACGAGGCCGCATGCCGTAAAATAAAAAGCAGTCCGCATCAAGCACAGGCTCGTCAAAAGCCACGACACCGTCTCTGCCACATCGTAAAACCTCGATTTATACTTTTCTCTTGCTTTGTGTCCTTCGTTCCCCCGTTTTTTTCTTCTTCTTCTTCTTCTTTTTTCTTATTTATTGTCGTTTTTTCTTTTTTTTTTTTTCTTTCGCCGACGAAATCCAGGATTTCGGTATACAGGATGGTTCGTATTGAGCGGGATCCACTTTGTGCGAGAAATTAGAAAAAAAAAAATTTTTCATCTCCGAAATGAGACGAATTTTCGAAGAAGAGAAAAACGGTGTCGGATCTCGAGAGATTCCGGGCACCGAGCGCAGTTCCTCCGTATCGAAATCCGGTTTGGAATTGACGTCGAATTTGGAAATTTCGATGATGACGAACGAACATGAGAAACAAAAAAGAAAAAACAAACAAAAAACACGAAGTATCGATTTTCGCACGAAACACGTTTTAACGCGCGGAAACGTCGACGCTCGTATCCACAGGACGAAACGTATGAACCCGCGTCTATTCCAAGCTCGAGCTTCGACCGCATACAGTTATTTTTCGTAATGCACGTTACGGCCGTGTAATGCGAAAGCGGACGAAGTTGTAACGAAGTTTGTTAGTGAAATTATTGCGAAACGCGCTCGCCCCGTTGGTAGAAATTATGGGTGAGCCTTCTGACACTGCGTAGAAGCTCGGATAAGTGCTTCAAATTGGACAAGCCCACGTCCTCGTATCGGGCGTGCGTCGCGGTCGCAGCACAATAAACTACGCGAACCAGATGCGAATAGAAATATCGCGTATTTATCCTACGAGTTACGGAACTAGCTGCGTTATCTTAATTTTCTTTGCCCGAGCAAAAATCGGCGAGATCATTTATACGCGGAGAAAATATCGAGATATGAAAGAGTGTGGAGAAGGGATGGCTCGGGGACTGTGAATTCGGAAGAGAGTGGAATCTCGAAGGAAAAGGAACAGAGATAGACAGAGAGCGAGATCCGAACGTAAACGTTCTACGTTTTTCGATTTTTCTTCAGTATTCTAGTTAATGTATACGTTCTCTTTTTCTTGTATTTTGAACGCCGTGAATTTGTTCGGCTTTTTTGAATTGTTCGGAGCGTAAAATTGCCGGTTTCTTTCAAGGAAACGTATGTATTAAACCATGAGCTTACGTATATAACCCGAGGGAATCCTCCGTTCGCTGGCCCGGCGGCAATTCAAAGTCCAAGGAAACAGAGGAACAAGGAAAAGAGGAAACGCAGAGACAGAAGAGGCAGAGGAGAAAGCAACGACCGCGAAGACCGCAGAGGAGCGAGGGAGATACTGCTTGTATAGATTCATAACGATCTCCTACTCGGTTGGGAAAAAAATTTTAAATCCAACATTATTCGCATGTCTCAGCAAGTCCGCTATAAAATTTATGTTAATTCAACATGAAACATTAGTGTCAAGTGTTGATTGAAAAGAATGTTAAACATCCAACGCGAAGGTAACATCTTGTTTTCGTAATAACCACATTTTCCGAAAGTTGATTCGACGTCGAAATAATGTACGTATGCACCCGGATAACAATGTTCCAGGCACACATTAATGTTTTTGTGTGGATAATTATTGACTTGCCTGAGATTCGTTCCTATACATACCGTCAACTTTCGATATGCCAATGATTCTCAATTTAACCAACACCGAGTTGCGTTTTTTTTTACTCTGGTTTCCGTGTGGCCAGTGACCAAATTCAAAATTCATACACAAGTATCGACTTGGTTCGTGTTCGGAGTTTCCGAGTGATCCGGTGATCGCGGACTCTGGAGGTCAGACGCTTCATTGTTTCGACGTTGCACATTTTCAATCACGAGAAATCTAAACACCCGAACGCCTCCGGTGGAGAACGCAGTAACGTCAAATTTAACATTTTTCTTGCGCGTGAGCTTATTCACATTTCCTTCGCGTCGAAATTTCGGAATATCATGTCAAACTTGAAACTCAAAATTTCCATGGACTCGACGTAGACATGCGATGTTGAATCGACACGAAAATCGGATCGATTTTCACACAATAATTTTAACATGCGAAAAATTTAACATCTGCACAAATTATTTCTAACCGTGTATCGGCGAGTGATGAAACAAAGAATGTAATCGCAACTGCGGAAACGGGTTCCGACGTCACCCGCTGAAAAAAGCATGCGAAACACAGAACTACGCTCTTCGTTATCTATGGAACGATATATCTGCGGGGGGGGGGGGGGGGGGGGGGGGGGGAACTTTGTCGAAAATTAGTTATCACGTCTACGCATGTATGATCGCTTAAAGTCCGGAATCCGGGACGCTGTAAGCTTACGGAAACTGCCCCCTGAATTCATTGCTACGATCAGACTGAAGAATTTTCCAAAATTTTATCCCCAAAAAACGAACGAAGAGAGATAGAAAAAAACAAAACGAATCGATAGTAGTGTACGGCGGTTCTCGCACTTCGCATCTCGTTCGTGACTGCTCGGTTATAAGTAAAGCTGTACCGCGAGATTCGCTGAAAGTTATCTGAATAGTTATCCGGCGTTGGACGAAAGGTGCCAACCGTTGTTCGTCTAGCGTGCAAATAACATTGGGAAGGAACGACAGTTGGCACCTGTCGTCCAACGCCGGATAACTATCGCGATAACTTGATACCCCGTGAGACCCTCTTGCCGTGTGGCACTCCCGGACATTAAATCTTTCTCCGTCTCTCTCTCTCTCTCTCTTCCTCCATCTGTTCGCTAGGTATCTTCAAACGGGCTCGTTGAACCTGTTGAAGGGGAGGAGAAACGAAAGTTGTGAAGGGCGGAAGGGGTTCATCTTCAAAGGAAGGTGTGAAACTCCTCGAGAGAGAGAGAGAGAGCTGCACAAGCGAGCGAATATCGAAGGAGGACCCACCCGCAGCTTGGATTCTCGCGGAGAGAAAACCGCCCTCCGATCTCCTCCCCTTCCGTCATCGAACCTTACGAATGTACGAAAATTGACGGATCATTCTCAGGCCAACGGATGTTTCGGGTTTTTCTACGTGCCTCGGCTCCATACGCCCGATCTACGAGCTCATACCAACGAAACGTGAAAACGAAATGAAATAATTTTCGTGTACTTACCAGCTCACATACTTACCTGCTTACCTACGACCTTCGCTCTCTCTCGTCGTCTCCTTGGGCGACGACGACAGCCATTCCCGAGGGTCGAATTCCCGTATTCGCCGTCTGCGCAGGTCATCGAACAGCTCTTTTGACGTTCGATGGTGGAATTTGTTCTTCGCGAGAGAGAGAGAGATGAACCCTCGACCAAAAACGAAAAACGAGAGGAAAAAACAAACAAACACACGCACACAGCGTAACGCAAGACGAGCCAAACGAATGCCAGAAAAACGTATCGAAACGCTCGAAGTGGCGAATAGGGAGACAACAATTTTCTCTCCCCTTTTGTATCACCGCGCTAACGTACATATATACTGAATATTTGTCGGAAGAGGGAAAATTATCTCGGCGCGTACGCGTGCGATCCGATACGTCCTACATACATGTAACTGTGTTTTCGTAAATTTCCCCAGACATTTTATCGCCGGAGCGGCATCAAAAACCTCCCGCAGTCTATTAAACGCCGATTCATTTGCATACCAATGCATAATAATTAGTCAGGGAAAACTAGAAGAGTCGCTGTGCCGCGGGGGCGAGGGGGGATGATGGCAGCTGGATTTTCCCGGCGTGTGTGGGTATGTATGTACCGCGTGGTGTCCGTTGCGAGTCGACACCGGTTACAATTTACAACTGTTACTCGTCAGGATTCCCGTTTCCGTTTTCTTGTTCTCGCAGCCCTTCTTCCTTTCTCTTCTTCTTCTTCTTCTTCTTCTTCTTCTGTTTTTTCTAGACCGCGGAGGTTCATCGGTATTCGGTAAAAGTTGAAAATCGTATTTCATTTTCCTAGCTGACCTTGCAAGCTCTGCGACAGGTCGGCCTGGATGTGATGCAGCCTGAAAACCGAGATCACACCGGTCCCTCACAAACGATTCTCCCTCTCACAGCCCATCCGAGAATCTAACCTCAAAACCGTCCCTCCCAACTTGAATCGCCCTGTAGGTACGTGCTATAAAAATACGTCAAACGAACATTAGCTTTTTTTCTCATTCCGCCTCCATTCGATGGGATATTAGACTCCTCCGGAGGGTAACCGGCTCGCGGAGGGAAGAGGGCGAGGAGGGAAGGAGGGGACGGGAGGGAGAGGAGAAGAAAAAAAAAATAGGAACACATTCAAAACACATTTTCAAGAATTGTTACCACTCCGGGGAGAAATTGGGGGATACAACCGAAATGGCTCCGGTGAGGACCAAATGGATATTTGTGGGCTGGGCCGCGGAGAGGGTGAAGAGGTAAAATGGCGGTTTTAAATGGTATGCAAAACAACACCTAACGCCGGATGGATATGAATGGCCCAATTCCAAAGGCTCCCGTTACCTACCTGGCGGTGCTCCTCTCGCTCACTCTCGCCGAAACACCGAACACCATTTATGTACGTACATTTATGTACAGACACACAGAGCTGCGGACACATACCTGTACACAGGTAGCGGGTAGTAAATGCGAAAGTATAAATTTTCCACCCGAGATTTCGAGGGCTCTCGTACTATATAGATACACAGAAACCATTTTCGCACGAAGGATACCGCGCCTACTTCCTTTTACAACGCGTAGAATAAAATGAAAACCAGTAGAAACCGAGGTTAGTGGAGAATAAGAAATAAAAAATAACACCGGAGGTGATGATCGGATCGGATTCGATCGGTTTCGCCCGTTTCGGATCCGACGAGGTGACGAAAATCGTCAGATGGGTCAAATTTTCATGCTGCAGGGCCTGAGCTAGATCTGACTGGATCGGATCGGATCGGATCACTTTTTGCCGAAAAAGAAGAGAGAAAATTAGTCGATCGTGTGCCTGGAAGAATGAAAAAATTTTCCAATGAAATTTTATGGAAGAAAGGGAGAAACTGTTCGCCGAAATATGCGAAAACAATTCGGCGTGACGATGACGATATGCGACGAATTATATCTAAAAACATTATTTATGTTTATTTATTATTGTCTATATATGTACAAACATTGATAAGCACGTGATGATTATAATAATAATAATAATTGTAGTAGTAAAATTTGGAATAATACATTTCATTTGGTTAGGTTAAAGTCAGCGGTATCATAATACTGCGCATGCGCCGAATGGCAAGATTGCATTGGTCATCGAGACGTCATTAGACGGATCGAAAATTCTCGTCCGCCTGCAGACAGTGTAGCCAACTCACATCGACTCGTACACATAACCTCGACGGTCGCCGTTACCGCACTCGTCGACTTTTTAACGCAAATATGGGATGGCCAGCCCGAATTAACGGAATAAATTTGAGCATGCGCAGTTCGCTGCTAACTTTCACCGCAATATCGCTGTGTACAGGGCGATCCAGGTTGAGCCGGACAGACTGTTGGATGAATTGTGGAAGGGGAAGTCGTTTGCGAAAACAGCGACACGGCATGCAGGCTCGGATGTGCGAGCGAACAGAGCTTGCGCACAATCAGCGTTGCGATTGGTGCAACTTAAATCTTCTCTAACTCGCAAACGAGATGTCGTACCAGATTTTCACGAAGGAATTATCCATTCGGAGTTTCTCGAAGAATCTGTCCTGCCTAAAATTTTTTCCCGCCCAACCTGGATCGCCGTGTACATATGCTACGTATAATATGAAAATGATATAATCAATATTATATACAGCTTTCCTGAACGCGAGAACTTCTCGTATAAATATCATGATTACGATGAACGGGTAGAGTGTTGGGTCTGATAGGACTCAATTTATCCCCGATATCGTTTCTTTCCGTAAAGCCATCGGAATAAATCCAGGAGTCGTCTTTACCATGAATCAGAGACGAAGGCGACGGATAACCGAAGTCCTGGATGTTAGTAAGGTTTTTAATTCTCTCCGGTTTTTGATAACTCCGTTGAAATATGTCCGGCCTCCGATCCGTCTTGCTCGGTATCACGTCCGGATCATCGTCAACGGATTCGATAACGATGTGATGCTGCTGCTGACGATGAAGATGATCCTTGCCATTCTCCTTATTGTCTTTAGAAATTTGCATATTATTACCGTGATCACGGGACTGGGACTCTTCTTTCGCCCCGTATTTCGGCACATCCGTAGCGTGTACCCCTTTTTCTCTCCTGGTTGGATTGTTCCTCCGGTAAAGGGTCACCGTTATACCAACCACCAGAATACACAGGGCGGTGATGCCCCCGGCAAAACATGCCACCAGTAGACTGTAGTCTGTATCTTCAACCGAATCCCTCCCTACATCAAACACACACAAGAATAGACAATTTTTTTCCCCCTTCCGCACTCCCCTCCAGCTATTTTTCAACTTCCCGCTTTGACAAGGGAAGTTATCACGATCATCCCAAAAATGAACGCAAAACCCCCTAAAAAAACGCGCGCGCGTCTTTGCTACCGAAATTATGTCCGACGATAACTTGGGAACGAACGAACGAACGGATTTCAACTTTGAATGGACCAATCGATGTGATTAGGTTTTCGGTCCGATCGGTTCAGTCTGTTTACAGTTTTCCGAAAAGGAAGGAAATTTCGAATTTTCTTTGGTCCGATGATAACGTGAAAACGAACCGACAAATTTCCATTCTCAATATACTGTTCGGTCAGGATTTTTGCCGCTGTAAAACCGATCGCAGTTTGAATGCGATCGGTTCTTCGGTTCCCGAGTTATTCCGATGAGAAAATTTCTACAGCCTAAAAAAAAGTCGAATTTTTGCCAAATTTTGTTTCCTTCTCTCCGTAATTTTTACTTTGCGCATTTCATACAAATTGTTTTCTCCCCTCCCTCCTCCTCCTGAATAAAAGATAACGTTGATGATCGAGCGCGAAGAAGCGGCGGGAAGTCTTCGGATCGGCCCATAAGGATCAGCCGATTAGCGGCATCTTTTTATTTTCTTCTAGTTCGCATTATTTCGCGTTACGAAAAACTGGGAACGAGGAAAAATTGCAATCAAAGTGAAAGACAGAACAACCCCTCGGGGGAAAACAATAAAATTAATGAAAACAGTACAAACAAACGAATTACAAATTTTTCGCCATAGACCCCTCCGGCGCTCTCCGTATACGATATTTCAAATGTTACATTTATTATTATATGGTCACCCGAAAGTTCGGTCGAAGGAGTTTTGAGGCCGCGCGGGGTCACGTGACCGATTTCAAAGTCTGTACAAAATTACTTTTGGCAAAAAGAAATTGCAAATCCATTGGACGTTTTGCGAAAAAATGAGTCAGCGAATTTCGTGAAAACCGTTAGTTCGATCGCGTGATTCCCTGCTGAAAACTCCTCGCGGTAACGCAAAAAAGAACAGAAACCGCGACGCCCCCCCCCCCCCCCCCCCCCCCCTCTCACTCGATGTCCTTGAGATTCAAGATGCGCGTCGCCGGTTCGTTAGCGCGCTGCGAAGTCCCCGCCGTTCCCTCTCGGCCGGCTCTTTACTCTTTACTCTACTCGTTCGGCAGATGCTGAACCTGAACCTGAAGCTATGTATTTTCAGTATTCTAGATCCACGCGATTCCCTGCTGGTCCAGCGGTCTTTGGTTTCGTTTTTGTTTTTCGTTATTCTGCAGCCGCAGCTTGCGGTATGCGGCTTGAACTTATGGTATAAACCGACCGAGTGGACAGACACACACGCACGTAGTACGTCGTAACAAACTATATGAATAAATCATGAGGATGGAAATTAAAGACGATAAATGTGGATAGAGACCGCGGACAACAACTGCGGGGATGAAATACTTTCGTAACGCGATACGATACGACGGGAGCAAGGGGTGCAGGTCGAGTAGGTATACGGTACCGGAAAAAAACAAAAAACCCGGAGCCCGATGTGTTTTTCATTTGGATTATTCACGTTTTCATTATCCGTTTTGCCGGTAACCGGTTTCTTCTCTTTCTTATTTCACATTCGGGAGGAACTTCGAAGCCGGTTATTTTGTTACTTTCCGACTCTATTCAACATTCGAGGAAGTTACATCCGCGGGCCGTACGGTAAGAATGAAATCGGGGGACTCACCGGTTGTGTACATAGCAACTCCTTTGAGGGTGATCGGTTCGAGCACAACAGGGTCACTTTTGCCCTTGGCGTTGACTGCGAATAGTAGTAGTCTGTAGTTTCTGCCCGGTTCTAAACCCGGCACTTCGAATATCGGACCGGTAAAAGTTCCACGGTCGCTGTGGTTCGAGTATATTGTATGCGCGTGGTAAACCGTCTCTTCGCTGGAGACTTCCAATTGAAAACTTGTCACCGGCAGACCTCCGTCGAATCCCTCCGCACATCTTACTATCAACCAATCTGCTTCTCGAGAGTCCGTTGACTTCGTCTCGTCCAGTCCTGTCCGGACGGTGGATTATGCAACAAACATTGTAGTAGAGGCGATATAGTGTTGCCCCGTCGCCGCGGGGGTCTTCGTTTCCCGCACGAGAGATACCTTGCGGTTTGGTAATATGACTGGAAAGGAAATATCAGAACGTTCGGTTTCGTTGACGACTTACCCATTCGGTAGGCGTAGGGTCCGGTGGATTGGACGGCGGTGCAATTATGGAGAGGATAAGGCCTCCCTGCAACGATTATTTGGAACAGGCAGGGGCTCCTTTGTCGCCCGACGCGATTCCCAGCCCAGCAGGCAATTGTCCCGTAGTCCATTTCCGTCGAAGGTGTATAATTGAGCCGTGAACCGTGCCACTGGTTAGTCAACGACCTGAAAGTCTCGACGTGCGAGTAACGCGTCGATGGCACGTCGATGAGCTCGCCCGAGTTGTTGAAAGTCCAGTGAAAATTGGTCGGCGGTGGTTTCGACTGGATACCGCAGACCAGAGATATGGTCTCGTGCTTCAGAGCGCCGACCACTTGCATAGCTGATCCGTCCTTGCATATCGGGGCGTCTGACGGAAGTAACGGGACAGAATTATTATTACCGGGCCTTCTCCGTCCAATGACGATTGTCTTGGATGGCGAGGTAGCATGGAACTGGAAAGACCGGGCTTTGCGTAATCGAGTTTGGCCGAAGCCCAGTTTTTCTCTTTCTCATTCACCGCAGCAGCACTACTTACACATGACTTCGAGCGTTACCGGCTCGCTGGATGACTTCCCTTCGGTATTAGCCGCCAGGCATGTGTAGTCGCCGGTTGAATGACGGGTCAAACTTTGGAGCACGAGCGAACGGTCGCTCAGGATAATACCCAGAGACACATTCTGGTGCAATTCCTTCCCGTTTTTGAACCAAGAAAGTTTGTACGCCCTCGGATTAGCCTTCACGTTGCATTCGAAATAAACGTCATCGCCCTCCTTTATGTCCAACGGATTTATACTCGATCCTATCCTCATCGTGACGATCGGCAAGTCTGGTGAAGGGAATATTTCGATCGATCGAACCAACGAATGAATGAATGAATGAACGATTTATTTATTTATTCATTCGGACGAGGGAATATGCTCCGTTTCTTTCGCGGCCCGGGTAGATATTTATGAGGTAGTTTTCTCATTTCCGTCACGATTCTCCTTCGTAGGTGTTGCGATTTCGAAAGCTCGAGTTTATTTCACAACCCGCAAAACAGAACCCTCCAATTAGCCCCGCGAATGTTTACCAAGTTCGAGGTTTAATGGCTCGAACAGAGCATGGAGAACATGCTAGGATATCCCAGTTCCTCGGCGCACGGCTAGATAGAAACTACCGAAAGATCACGGAGGAAGTCTTGAAGCTTGGGGGGGGGGGGGGGGGGGGGGGGGGGTAAGGTCTTCCGGCATAGGAATCCGTGTTGGGAGTTTGAGTTTGCAAAGCTTTGGTGCGTGAGTGGGGATGGTTGTTCATTGTCACGAATTCTCAACTCACAATGGATAACCAAATGCCATCTGTCCTCGAGCGCGCTGTTGGGTACTTCCGGGTTCTCAGCTCTGCACGTCAGATATTTCCCGTCATCCTCAATCGTGGGCACGTAGCTCAGTATGCTTTTCGTCACGTTTCGAAACTCTGCAAACTACCAAGAGCTCGACAATTCTAATGGCTCGTATAGCTACTTACCGTAAAACCGAAACTTCCACGACCCCCCCTTCGACTGTGACCTCATCTGACGTTAGTTAAACCCCTAATTCAATATATATTCACGTTTCTAGCCATGTGCTTGACCTGGTGATCGCCCTTCCACCAAGTTATCACAGCCTTCGGCCTGGACCCAAAACTTGTGCAATTTATTTCGTACGTCCTGAATGCCGATAGGTGGGGCTCTTTGCTGGTGATATCAACCGCGAATGGTTTCACTGTAAAATAAAAAGCGAAACCATGAGGAGAAACCGAGCGAGAGTCGCCTCTGCGGCAGAGAAATGTCCATTAATAGAAATATCCAATGGACTTACAATTAACGTTCATTATAACTTCACTGGTCAAGGCTGGAACCAGGAGAGTATTGCTAACCTGGCAGATGAGCCTAGCCCCGAGATATTCTCTAGTGATTTTCGGAATCTCCAGTCGATTTTTAGCCGTCCCGTCATGATCTACGACGAAGGTCTCATCGAGCATGTCGTTGCCAAAGTACCAAATTAATCTCGGAGGCGGACTACCGCCCGCCGCTTCGCATATCAGAGTCAAATTCGTTCCCTCGTTATACAAGGGTGACATATTTTCAATGACCCGTCGATTTCCGTCAAGTATCACCGGTCTCTCCGGTTGTACTGCGAAGAGGAATCTCTTTAATCAAGTCTCCCCCGAATACCCGACCGCTTACAGCTTACCAATGATCGTCAGATTGATTTTAACGTTCCTGGTCGGACTGTTCTTGAAGTCTACTCTGCACCTGTAAACGCCGGCATCTCGGGGCCGCAATTTGTCTATGACCAGCTCGGCGGGGTCAGAATCAACGCTCATCGAAGCCCGTTTCCCGAATGCGTTTGGATCCGACCATAATTTCGCCTGATCGTATCCTCGCCCGCGTACGTCCAGGCTGTAGACCGGTTCGCCGTCGTTATTCTCGTTGTACCATAACACCATGAAGAGTACGTCGCCCCTCGACTTGGGGTTAACATCGCACGGCAAGTGAGCCTCGAATCCGGCAACTGCTTTCACCTCTATCAGCGGCACTGAAACGAGAAAGAGACGAGTGGGGTGGGGCTGGGAAAAAACAATTGGAGTGAGAACGAGAACACTCGACTGCGACTCATGTTTGCCGCCCAACGGGACGCGGGGCCTCTTCATTCTCCGTCATATATTTCCGAGATTCCTTTATCGTGCGGGATAAAAATCCATCCTTCCACCTTCCCTGACCTATTCTCTCCTCTCGTCGTTACACACGTCGCTCGAGGCTGGATTGGGGCGGTACCAGCGGCGCCCCAGACCGTTCAGCTCTGGACCTGGCTAGCGAAATTCATTTTTCCCACTCGTTCGGCAAGTGGAGGATACTTCTACGCCGCGAGCTCGTCCGCTTCGCGCGCACCGGATAAACAACGAACGGTCAAAATTACTCTGCGCTCTATACCATGGCGCTAGGATACTCGGGAGTTACTGCAAATTGGCCAAACCTGCTTGGCCCCGGACCCTCACCCGATCCGCTCCCGTATCTATGTTCTACCTACGTTATACCGCCGTCCATGCACTCCTGTATCGTACCCGGGCTTGCCCTCCTCCGCTGCAACCGCGCCAACCGAATGAATCACGGGACTCAATTAATTGCTGTTCTACCCGATTTATACACCGATCGTAACATCCCTGTACGAAATTTTATCGCCCCTCCGCATCGCCCTCCCATCTATATTGAACCGATATTATACTTCGGTGCAACTGAAGACGAGATTTTCCTGCCGGAGTGGCAACACGCCGAAGAAATCAAAGGCCACCGCGATGCCGATACTTCGATATTTCGCCTCTGAATGCGTCTGATCATATCTCATACCGCGTTCGACTATGATGTCACATCTATTATCATATTCGGCGATGCCTAACGCGATCTAATAACTTATAGAGTCGGATTTACTCAGATCTTAGAAAATCTGAGCAGATCGTGCGATCTTAGATATGATCGGATCCGACAGGAACCGAACGTTCGTCCGGTCGATTAAAATTTTATGAAAATCAGATCCGAACGAGCTCGCGAATCAGGAGCCTCTACAACTTCGATACGGGAATGGCGTATCGTTCCGAATTCGCGGAGACAGATCAAGGGCCGTGTAAAATTGCGGAGCAAAATTTGTGTTGAAAATCGATACGCATTAGGAATACGCTGGCCGAACGTTGAAACCGGGATTATTTTCACGTCACATCCGGGTTAATTCCTGGCCCTCTAATGTCCCCGAGGGATCGCTGACTCCGGTCTAGCGTTTTGCCAACATCCACCTACAGGATGGCGGCGCTGAATCAACCCTCGTATTATCGGGAGTCTGGCGATGACGCCAACCCTTTGAAGCACGCTTTTCAAACGGCGAAAACAAGAGAATTAAAAAAAATAGATAAAATACATTCATTTTTATTCCAATATTCCGAAAGTTTCGAAATTTTCCCCGACAAAATTTGTTATCGCGCTGGCAGCAGAAGAGTTGTGAAACTATTTTTCTCCCTTCGCAATTTCATTTACGGCTCACAATTTGGCCGACGAAATAGTCGTATACGGTTAGAAAAAGAATGTTTAATTTAACATTATTCACATGTCCCAGTAGGTCCGCTATAAAATTTATGTTCATTCGACGCGAAACATTAGTTTCAAGCTGTTGATTGAAAATAATGTTAAACATTCAACGTGAAGGTAACATCTCGTTTTCGTAACAACCACATTTTCCGAGAGTTGATTCGACGTCGTAACAACGTACGTATGCACCCGGATAACGATGTTCCAGGCACAAATTAATATTTTTTTGTGGATAATTATTGATTTGCCTTAGATTTTTTTCTATACGTACCGTCAACTTTCAATGTACAAATAATTCTCTTTTTGACCAACACCGAGTGTTGTTTTTTGTTTTTCTATACTTTGGTTTCCATGTGGCCAGTGACCAAATTCAAAATTCATACACCGGTATCGACTTGGTTCATGTTCGGAGTTTCCGAGTGATCCGGCCGTGATCGCGGACTCTGGAGGTCAGACGCTTTATTGTTCCGACGTCGCACATTTTCAATCGCGAGAAATCTAAACACCCGAACGCCTCCGGTGGAGAACGTAGTAACATCAAATTTAACATTTTCCTCGCGTGTGAGCTCATTTACATTTCCTTTGCGTTGAAATTTTGGAATTTGATGTCAAACTTGAAATTCAACATTTCCATTGACTCAACATGGATGGGTGATGTTGAATCGACACGAAAAAAGGAGACGATTTTCACACAATAATTTCAACATGCGAAAACTTTAACATTTACACAAATAATTTCTAACCGCGTACAGTCGTCCGCACAGGTATATACGAACCTTCGCGAATAGGACGGATACTCGTGATATATACCGACGTATACGTACACATGTGTAATTATAATTATATATGCATACATACACGGTGGTTTCTCCGCGCAAACGCGTGATTCTGGTAACCGTAGTTAGGAAGTGGAAATGTATAATGCACGCCGTGCGTACAAATCTGTTTACCGAGTACACACAGCCAACGTCAAGACTAGTTCCATACACACCATTTCTATATAGGTATAGGTATAGCCGTAGCCCAGCTAACTTGTGTGTTTGGCCTGAATAATTAGTGGTATCGATGCCTATATATATGCTGCTCGCCGAAGCCTGGGCAAACTTACGATACGCCTACGTACATATATATGTATATATGTATGTAACGTATGTACGTACGGTTGGATGATATTATTACAGTAGCCGTACTAAACGGGATCTTGAGAATATTTGAACTTTCGAGCGACTTTTTCAAATTTTGCAATTACTTTCGTTTCAGTTGTCAAAATCGTCAACATTCGAGGTTCCACGGTATCAATAGCTTCCGAGCGAGAAGGAGAGATACAGATTTTTCCGTCGAGGTTTATCCTGAATCCGTGAAACGTTATGGATAAACTTGAACCGCGACGAAAGATGCCGCGTTGAAATTCGTAGAGAAATTAAATATCAAAATCTTTTTATCCCAGTCGACCTTCGTTCCGATGAGCGTAGTAATTGGGATTCGATTATTTTTCTCTACCGGTCGAGTCCGAGGAGTCGGGTTCGAATCTCTCCTTCTCCTTCGTTCTCTCTCGCTCTCCATCTCTCTCTCTCTCTTTGATTTGAAACGAGTCAAAGTGATTATTGTGATTGCTTCGAGATGCCCGGACGACCGCGACCGGTTCCGTCGCACCTGCTTCGTTGATGAGGCTCATCTTTTTTGTGTTTGTACGCCCCCCCCCCCCCCCCCCCCCCGTCCCGTCCCAGATTTAATGACCTTGCCGATCTTCTCCGGCAAACCGCGTGATATTTCAGCTAACGATTTATTCCGGTTTTATTGTGTGAGAAACGGACCGATGGAATGATAATTCCCCCCCCCCCCCCCCCCCCCGCCCCGCTGGACGCAAACCGGGTCAAACATTCCGAAGAGGTTGCAAAAATATTGGAAACAAAAAATGGGAGACGATCGGTGATCGATCGATATTTTATCAGGTCGAATGTGATTTTTATCCTGGAAATGAATGTATACGATATGACGGGCGTCCATTGCAAAGTGAAGGGAATCGAATCACAGATATTTTTTGAAATCCGCGTGCCGACAGTCGGCAAAATGTTGGATTCCCGAGCCAACGGATTGCGCAATCGGTGAAAAATTCATCGGCGACGTTTCCTGCGGAAAATTTCGCCAACGTTTTCTCAACGGATATTCACGACTCGGCGCCTGACATTGGCGCTACGGGAGCACCGATTTTTTTCATCATCCACGCGGAAAAAATCCGAGGTTCCCAGTGCGAATCGAGGAATCGCCCGCGATGCTATTTTCCAATTGTTCGTTGCAAATATATACTTGGTCTAGTTGTTTTTTTTTTTTTCTCGTAGACACGTACGTAGCACGAGAAGATGCAAAAATCATTCGCACGCAAATTTCGAAGCCTGTCGAGAGAGGCTCGTGAAGAAAAATGTTGGACAGATAATTGTTTTCTGTTTACGAGAAAGACGAAATTTGAAAATCGGTTGGTACCGATCGCTCGGTACCCGCGGCAGACGGCAATATAACAATCAGCCCGAGGCACGAGCGACAAATATTGTGAAAAAATTCACGCGGCTTCCTTCTCGAGATACCTGCGAGTCGAGCCACGAAATTTGAATCACGGGTTCCTCCCCGGTTTTTCAGATATTCAACGTCGAAGATGCGACGCAGATTCCACGGAATCATCGTGGCGCCATTTCCAACAAGGATTATGACATATCGGACGTGAACGATCGTTGAATCTCGATTTACAGTAAAAAATGAAAAGAAGCAACTCCTCCGAATGTATTTTACAGGTGTTGGAAAAAAATCGGCGTTCGCGAATGAAAACGGCCTTCGATCAAATTTTTATTTCAAGATCTGTCCGCGACTACGATCGTCGTCACGCATAAATACGTATAGTAGCAGCCGCAGCCGATTGTGATCGACCGCGACGTCGCGAACGGTTTGCGGTATAATAAAACGATTATAATTCAGATATGAATAATAAATCGGAAGAATGTGTATCTCCTAATTTGGTGAAAATGAAATACGAATGTAACGGAGAATGAGGTTATAAAAAATAAGCAAAAAAAAAAAAAACGAAGTGGAAAAGGAAAAAAAGAAAGAAAAAAAACCGAAAATAATTTCACAACTCGAGAAAATTATTGCCTACCTCGGATATTTAATCCACGGATTAATTAAACTACTGTACTACGAGGCGCAGGTGCGCGGTTCCACTAATACGTGTATCGATAAATTGAAGTAAAAAAAGAAAGGAAGAAAGAAAGATGTAACTAATTTTATACCTGCGCGGGACGGCGCGATTAATTCCGCGGTCTTTTTCTTCATACTTAACATTCGCGGGGGCCAGCGATTGGCCGTAGGATATTAATTTCATTTCATTTTTCATTCTAAATCCGATTTCTGTAAATATTATATAAACCATACGATCCAGGGATATCTGATTATTGTATATACACATATTCAAATACCTACATGTATACGTGTGTATATGTATATATACTTTCATAAAAGCATGCAATTACGGCCGGAATATTATCGGAGACGATTATAAACCTGCAGCTTGAAATGGATATCTGAAATGAAATCGGTTGAAATGATGAATGGATTCTGCTTGGAGAGGCTCACGGGACCGAGAAATGCAATATCAACGTCCGCCGATGGAAACCGACGGCGGAGGCTCCGGGGGGGGGGGGGTGGCAGGGGGGGGCTGCTCGGGCTCCTCGAGTGTCTGGCCAAACAAAAACCACCGCAATAACCAAGAAGATGGGACGAAAAGAAATATCTCAGTCAGCAAACAAGAGCACAGCTATATAAGCTACCTTATATACAATAGTAGTAGTAGTAGTAGTAGTAGCAGCAGCAGCAGCAGCAGATACCGTGGCGGAGCTGAACGAAAAAACGGAAAGACCCGGACCGAAAAAAAGCTTCGTCGTTATTGTTCTCAGTCAGTCAATAAACCTGGAGAAAAGATAGAAAGAGAGAGAGAGAGAGAGAGAGAGTAGATTTTTTTCACAAATCCTATAACGACCTAGAAAAAAAGGAACAAATTCACGGTCCTCGAAGAATACGGGAATATTTTTATGTACGCTTCGTTGTTTTTTCTTTTCTCGGATCAGACCTCTCCGGGCTTCGAAAGAGATGTAAGAACGAATCGACAGAATTTTTATTTTTTTGTTTTCTTCCGTTTACCTGGATCTCAAGATCGGGAATGATCGGGCAAAGGAATACGAAAGTTGTGGCCGACAGAGGAAAAGCGGTCCGTGCGTACGGGGGAGAGGATATGCGGTGGCGCGGTGCTTGCGATCTGCTCGCGAGCCCCGCGTATTCGGAATAATGAAAAGAAATAAATTGAGAATCCGTGTCCGATTTCAGAACTGGACGACGAGACTCGGTTGAGAGTGGCGTCAATTATGTAGGTAACAGTCGAAGAATGCTTCCAATCTTGTTTATTGAAAAACGGTGCTCGCGAACGAAACGCGAGCATTGCGCTACCGCGTATCCACCCTTCTGTATAGAGTATTGGCACTCGAGTGACATGCATGAATCGAGAAACTCGAGGAGTTCCGAGCACGGAGTCGCGTGACCGATTTTAGAATTTTTCAGAATCTCGGTCTCATTTGGATCGCAAAACTTGGAATCGATTTGTGATTTACCTTTGCGAAATAATTCTGCAAGCGTTGGGAAAGCGCGCTTCCAGACAGCTATTGCAAAACAAATATCGCGAGAACTATCACGAATACGTTCGTTTCGCTGTGAGACGAGGATTTGAGGTTATGTTCTACGAATTATTCGATCGATAATTGTTACGACGATTTTCCGAATCTGGTTAGACTGCGCCGCGGCGTGCTTCCTTCTGTCGCGGTCGCCTGTACAATTATTTTGCAACCAAAGATCCGCATCGATGCGAAATTTTGTTAATGAACGAGACCGAGATTCTGTGAAACTCTGGTATCGCTCGCGTACGCGACCACGTGCCGAAAACTCCTCGAGATCGTCTTCGCGGAGGACGTTTTTTTCTTCGTTGAGAGTGACGGAAAAAAATTTGAACGAAAAAAAAAACCTAAAACGGAGAACGAAACGAAACGGAAGAAAAAAAAAAAGAAAAGGGAGCATCCGCTCTCAAAAGCAGAAAAGATGGAAGTTCAATGAGCGACTGATTGCAACTCACGGGTGATTGTCTACCCGGGATTCGATTGTCTCCGCGATTGAAGTGCGGCGACGGCGGGGGGAGGGGGGGGGGGGCGTAAAAATAGGTGCTAAGAAAATCCCGGCGAGAGAGATCATCTGAGATCAACCTCTTTTCTTTCTTCCTTCCCTTTCCATTCACAATTCTTTGTCACAAGCCCATCCTGCACTCCTGCGCGGTTATTCAATTGTTTTTTCGTTTTTGTTTTTTCTTGGTCTTTCTCACCCCTCGCCTCGCCCGAGCAAGCGAGCGGTGACCACGATCCCCGGATTCCCTCCGAACTCTCTAAATATACAAATCATTTCTTTTTCATCGGGGCTATTTCGTTCCGCAGTGGCACACATCTAATTTTTCTTTGTAACATTCGTCGTCTGTCTGCATTGCATCACGATCTATTACCGTTACCGCAAGGGCGGGGGGGGGGGGGGGGGGATATAACTCAAAATTTTCTAACGAGCAAAATGTTGCGTCACTCATGTCGCCGTAGCCGTTATAAGTTGGTACGCAGCGTGCGGTCAAGTTTCAAATTTACTAGATAGCCCCAAATAAATTGAACTTGTTCATAACTTTAGAGACGGCCGGGGTTCATTCTGAAAGAGGAGAAACCGCTTTGGGGCGGAGGGGGGGCGGGGGCGAGCGGGGCGTCTTAATTGCTAACGGTGTCTTACTCAGCCCCGACGAGTGTCTAAACTCTGTCAAAGAACGATATATATATACATACATATAATATAATATGATATAATGCAGTGGTATAGGAGTAATTTTGTGAGGGAAACAAAAAAGAGAAAGAAAAAAAACTTTGAAATTAAAAAGGAGGAAAAATTTTTGGACAGGGGACGAATTGTGATGAGAGGAGAGGTGTGATGGAAATAGAAACAAAAATGTCACGCCGAAATGTACCGTTCCGCCACTTATTTTCTCACACAAACCTATATAAATACGTATGGTTATGCAAACGGAACAAAATTTGTAAGTTATTTTATTCCCGACGTGGGAGGATATGCTTGAAAACAAGACGTGGAAAGAAGAAAGAAAAAGAAAAAGCAAAAAGTATACAAAAATGGTAGCCAAATTCATCCGACACATCCAAGATCCCGTGTTATATAGTATTTGTCTAACGCATACACATACGACCACGAAGGCTCAGGATCGTGTGGCACGCGTTGCAGGACAGATCGTTCGCGCTGGATGTAACGTAACATGCGCTTTACCATCGAAGTTTCAAGTCTTTTCGATGGCCGAAACCGCGTGGCTGGCGAACTTTCTTTTCTTCGGAGTTCCGTGCCGAAAAACCAGCAGCCCCCCCCCCCCCCCCCCCCCCCCCCGTTCCAACGTAGAATATTATAGAGTTAAATGAAATTTTAAATACAACTTACGCAACCCACGAACCGCGTAATACGTTATACCTGCGTATGTATGCATGTGTGTACTTACAATTTGATTGATTAAACACGCACGTATGTACGTGCTTGCATACACGTAGGTATATATATATATATACACGCTTACTCCAGGCAGTGGGGATTTACTTTGGTATTGTCCGCGAAACGCGGGCCAGCCCGGGCGGCCCCCGCGTGCGGTTTAACGAAATTACACTGTTTATTCAAAGCTTGGCTAGCCCAGCTATGTATAACTGTATACACACGTATGTGCCATGTAGGCGTATAGTTGTCCATGACGAGAGATGATGATCGGAACAAAGCAGAATGACAGAAATGTCAATTACTGTATATATACGAACGTCGATCAAAGTCAATTCGCTATTACCACTTCCATTATATATACCTACGTATATAGAATGTGTGCGTATACATATGTATACCACTTGCACACGGTTTACCTATAACATGACTATATATTCTGTTGCGTTTATAAATCAAAGATTTTTTTCAATTGCTTGTTTTTTTTTTGATTTTTTTTCTTTCTTTCATTTTTTTCACCTTGTTTCCTACTGTTTCGCCGGTTTTTCGTGTTTTATTGGTTACATCCGATTCCCAAATCCCTTGATATTCGTGATCAATCATTACTCGCGCTATGCGATGGAATTTGATTCTGCCTGTGCCTATATGTATGTATATACATACCCTACCACGTTTTTCAAAATCTCAAAAGTATCTGTTTTTCATACATAGATATAGATATACCTGTATCTTTTTTTAATTCCCATTCCCATTTTTTTGTTTTTTTGTTTTTTTTCTTTTGTTTTTTTTTTGTTTTCACATCGTAACCAATCGCAATACACAATTATACAACATATACTCACTTGGCTTGTCGACGTCGGTTATCAAAACTTCGGCACCGGCGAATATGAAAATTGTAACCAAATAGAATTTCTTCATGTTGCGAGAATATTTTTATATGTACGTATATATATATACATGTATACATATATATATATATATATACAGATATAAAAACAACAGAATTATATTCTTCTTCTTCGCGTTTCGGTTTTTCTTCTCTTTTTTTTTCTCTCTCTCTCTCTCTATTTCTTCTTCTTCTTCTTCTTCTATTGTATAATTTCCACTTCCAACAACGAGAGAACGAACGGAACGATGAACGTCCAGCGGAACGGAACAATGAAGGAGAGAGAGAAGATGAAAAATAATTTCTCCCAAATTATGCTTTCGCAAATGTTTTTCAGTACCACACCATGTTCTTTCGCTCCCGCTGCACTGCCGCGATTCGTCGAAGAGCAAGGAAACGGAAAAAGTAAATTTCGGAGAGATCAATCACCGATCAACAGAAATACAAGCTAACACGTTTCTCCGCATTCGCCGCGAACGCCGGGATACGTTTCGAAAATTGCGGTTCGAACGGGAAAAAGAACAAATAAAGAACCAGCGAACAGGCAAAAATGAAGCAAAAATTTCATTCCGCGAGGCACTTTCTTCAATTCTCTCCCCCCCCCCCCCCCCCCCCCCCCCCGTCGTACGAATACGTATGGTATTATATTTCGAAGCGAGAAGATAGGCGAGGCAACGATTCACTTTCGTCCCACACACACACGCACACCAACGCACGCACTCACTCAACAAATTTACTCGATATTCATTTATTTATTATTATCAATATTATTAATATTTTCTTCGGAAGGGCCGGAGAGGAGAGGGGAAACGGTTTTTCAACGTCGGCGAGGAGAGGGAACGGAGTAAAAAAAAAACAAAAAAAAAAAAAAACACGAAACGTATCGCAAGTCCACCGCGAAAATCGGGCCTGTTTGGCGAAAAACCCAAAACTCATCAAACCGAGGTGAAACGAAATTTGTATACGTAGTGTAATGTATTCGCTAGTATATAAGGACAGCTAGAGCGGCGCGCGGTCTCTCACTGCTGCGTAGCGGCTGCAGGCAAACTGACGTTGGGTGGTAGATATTTCGGTTTTCCTCGGTTCGATTCGTGTATTTCCGTCACCCTCCGGCTGGTTAACGTACCCCTAACCACGCTAGTCATCCCTTCGCGTTGTCCTACCAATTCTATAACGTTCACCCCCCCCCCCCCCCCCCCCCCCCCCGCCCAGAAAAAGAACCTTGCCCCCCTCCCCCCTCGCGAACCCCTCTTCGTCCCTCTTATACTAAACCTCCTAGACTGTATAGGTATACGTGTATATAGAGTCGGATGTTTGGAACGGCGGTGCACGGAAGCATCATGGGGGACATCTAGGAAGAGGGACAGGCCTACAGATAAGAAGCAGAAGAAGAAGAGGAAGAAGAAAAAAAAAAAGTAAAAGAGGTGGAGATAAATAAAACGGAGAAAAAAAAGAAAAAAAAAACCCCCCAACGATCGTTCGAATAGAGATGGGTGAAAAACCCTTGCCTTTACGTTCCCTTTACTCCATACTTGAAGGGGATCCCCCTACACCCGCGACATCCCTCCGCAGGTCCACGATTTCTGCTTACTTTATGTCCCACTCGTATCTCATACTCCTTTTCTGTCATCGCGCGGAGGCCCGTCCCCCAAAACCCGAAAACGTACCCCCCCCCCCCCCCCCCCGGAAGAATGAGTAAAAAAAAACAAAAAATATAGAATACGCGGTGCCGCCGTTTATTCTCAAGCGGGAGATGCTTTATCGATACAGTATATATAGTCTGTACACTGTATAAGAAACAAATTTACAGCTTGCGCTATGGGGGCGCGGGGAGGGGGCCTGTTTTTGCATATTTTATAATATATGTATCCATACCTACGTGTGGCGGACCGGCTGCAGTGAAAGAAAACGAAAAACCCGACATATAATAATTAGGAAACGATTTTTGCCCCCCCCCCCCCCCCCCCCCCCCCCTCGATCGATCTCGTACCTCCGATGATCGCAAAGCTTCGAAAGTGGAGGAAATTTGCAGAGCACGAATGTACAAATTGAAAATTGTGAAAATATACATACACATAGGTGTATATGCGAAGGTTGGTTGTGTTTTATTTAATTTCGTTCGCAAAACTATGTGTGATGCGTGTACGGAGTTGAAAGAGACGTTAGCAAAGCGGAATGAAAAGGCTGTCGAATTATTTCTACAAGGCTTTCACGGAGGCCAAGTAGCCGGGTAGTCGCAGGGGTATGAGGATTTTTCATCGGATTCAAATATATACTATATTAAACATTCTATCGCCGCCCGGGGTGCCGAACGGCGCACGGATACTCGTGTTTTCGATACTTCACCGCCCCCGCGCCTCCCCGCGCCTTCGTCGCCGCGCGTCCGCCTCGTCCCCACGTCTCTTATATCCCAGGACCGAGGGACCACGAGGTTTCATTATTCGCCGAGGATACCGCTTTGTCTTTTTATCCAGGTTCCTCCTCGCGCCTGAAGTTGCTTTGAGATTCACGCCCCCCCCCCCCCCCTTCCCCCGCTCTCCCACCCCACCCCCCGGAGGAACGCAAAGAAGAAGGAAATCCGTAGCCTGAGAAAAATGACAAACTCGCCGATGCTCTACCTCTCTCACTCTGTTTCTAATTTTTTTTTTTTTCCTGTCTCCGGTTTTTCTCTCCGTGTACTACAGTACGCCAACCGCCCTTGCTCGATCGAATCACGCGCCGATTCATCCCCGATAGTCCGCTGAAACGCTGAAATACGTTTATTTTCATTCCTCCCGCCGGTCAGTCCGTTCTAGATTTATTTTTTTTTTCTTCTCCTCTCTTCGTTCTCTTCTGGTTTTTTTTTTTTCATCACTTTTTGGTCATAGCCGCTAAACCGCGCCGGCAAATGTTACCCCTCCGAGATTCCAGAATATTCGTATTTCCGAATAATTTCACGTAGCGTTCTCCCCCCGCCCTTCACCAGCCGCCTTCCGCTGCTCTGCGGGACAAAACGAAACGTAGAAAACCGAGGGGGCCGCCCGCAAGCCTTATGCATAGGAGGAGACCGAGGCGAGGCACGGGCGCCCCCCCCCCCCCCCCCCCCCGCAACGCGTTTGTGTAACGATCGGTGATAACTGGCGCGCAAATTCCACAGGGAATGAAATGGTTTGTTTGTTCATTCGTTCGTTCGCTGTCCCATCTTCCCGTTCGATATCCGATAGTTTCGTTCGCGTGTATACGCGTGTATAATAGGGGGGGGGGGGGGGGGGGGGGGGGGGGGGGGAGAAAAACCGCGTAGAAGACAAAGAAGAAGCACGCGGCACCACGGCGTTCTGATGAATTTGGAAGAAAAACAACCGAAAACCAGAATTCCGTTTTTTATTCTCTCTCGTTTTCTGCTATTTTCGAAAAAAACGAAAAAAAAAGAATATCTGAATAAAATGGAGAAAGAATTTATCCTACCGTCGTGTCGAGGATCGTGCCAGCCTGACAACAATGATTATAATAATCCTCGAAGAATTCCGTCTCGAGGGAGCAAGAGATGAAGACAAAAAAAGAGAAAACCGACGACCAACAAATTTTTGAAAAACACAGAAAAAGAGGTTTACGAAAAAGTGCAGGAGAGATCGGTTTTATTCAAAATTCTAAGTATATATTACTCCTGTTACACTTGTTTCCGAAATTGGACAAATTTAGGATAAGGATAATAAAGGGTAAGAAACGAACGGAACAAAAAATGAATAACCTACATTTTCAGAAACTATTATTGATCATTTGTGTCACGGACGGACGTACGAAGGAGGAAAAGATGAAGGAAGAAAGGGAAAAAAGTAGAATCGCATGGAAAATGATAGAAAAAATCGCAATTCAAAATATTGAAGCAAAAACACAGATCGTGAGAAAAATCCTTTTGTCAAGTTTCACTGAGAATGAAACCTTGTAATCAATTCCTGGGAAATTTTTTGGCAATAATTCTGTTGGTGGTTGCCAGAACGATGTACCGTAATGTCCCTGCGGAGGAACAAGAAACAAGAAACAAAAAACGATTATTCGAATGAAGACAGAGCTGCATTCTCGTTCGTCGTTGTTTCATTTAATTATGAACTAGGTACATAGACTTACCGGTGGCGCCGGACACTCTGCAGCCGTCATCCCCAAAGCTCTCGCTAAACTTCCGAGCAATACAGGATCTACAAGTGCGTTGCACCATGGAATATTTGTGGTGATACCGGAGTGCGTTTTATACTGACCCATCGTTTTCAGATACAAATCAAACTGAGCCTGTTTCACGTGAGAGGAATAGAAGAGGATATTATAGACAATTAGGATCTCAGGCGCTTTCGATTCGTTTGATAAATAACTCGAATTAACTTGAAGAGACCCATTCACACGGATTTTCGCCCATTGATTGTTCGGAGCATCGTCCCCACTTCGAAAACGCGATTGGTCGCCACTCCGGAACCACGCGACCGATCCGAATGAATCTTTGTGGATCGGACGCAGGATTTTGGCAGAAAGTGCCTGAGTATTTCATATCTACGAATTGTTGCGAGGTTCGATCAGAAACTCAAGTTTCTTCAAGCTAACCTGCAGAACGAGCATAACCTAACATTTCGAAATCCGTGAAAAACTCGGAATTTCGAATTATGAGATACTCGGCGAATTTCCGCCAAAATACCGCGTCCGATCCACAAAGTTTCGTCGAGATCGGTTGCGTGGTGTAGGAGCGGCGACGAATCGCCTTTCCCAAGTGATTAACGTTGTTTTTAGCAACGAATAGCGACGGGTGCGAATGCAGCGTCTATGATAGCACCTTGACGCGCTTCGCCGATATCGCACGCTGCCATTAGTTCTTCTTCGTCGAATCGAACGGGAATTTTGAAAGAAAAACGAGAACAAGAAAAGAAGAAGCTGAAACACTAGTTGAACTTACTCTCGCTTTGACTGGTAAGCTTTTCACCAGAGTTAAGTTAAGTGTTAATCCACTGACGGTCACATTCACCCACACAACTTCCATATGAGATGTTTCATTGTCGAAATATTCTGTATCCAATTCTTCGATGTAAGCATCTTCCAGATAGTACTCGAGTCCCTTTCATCAAGAAAAGAATCCGTTAACGGATATACGGAGATCTAGGTCGCTGTACTTGAGGAGGTTCATTCATTGAAATCACTAATTTTCTAAATAATGTTATCGAGCGATAATCGCACATTGAATATCTCGACAATCATTCGCTCGCGAACTTTGAGAACTCGCCGAGGAATTCTTGAACGGAATATCAGAAAATTCTGAACGAATTCTCAGATGTGAACGTTTCGTTACAAGGAGGTTTAAAAATATGAAATATCTATTGGAATCGGTCGATTTCATTCTAAATTGGCTTATTTCGTTCAGGAAACCTTCCCCTGCAATGTCACTGCGAGGTATCTTTTATTTTCTCATAAATTACCGGAATATTGCTATTTTTTCCTCAAAATCGCTACAAACGGAATCTTATAAAATCGAAGATCCGATACGAAAAAAGCACGAAGACGTTTTCTTGGAAAAGCCAACTTGGAATGAAATTGGCCGATTCCAAAAAATTTTGTAATATCTTCAAAGCACTTTGTAACGAAGCATTGATATTCGAAAATCTGTCTATAATTTTCAAATTCTCGTTTTCAGGAATATCGAGGGCAGCTCTCGTAGTCGACGAGTAAATGATTTTCGTTTTAAATATCCGATGTGCGATCATCGATCCCGCGAGAAGTGATTCCAACGACTGAATCTCTTATACAAAATTTACTAGGTCTGCGAATTTCGATTCGTCTAGAACGTGAGATGGATTAAAAAAAAGAGTGAAAAAACGGAAAAACGAAGTCCAACGAGAGAAAATGTAATAGCGGAAATAAATCCTTACCTCACATCCGGAAATCAGGCAAGCAAATCCCAAGAGCAGTGCGATTCGGAACATTGTGTTCTCTTTTCGTAGCGCGAGAATCGCCTGTACGTTTTTATTTCTCTATTCAATTTCGAGGGGATTTCCAAAACTTCGAAAATGATCGTTCAACATATGAAACAGCCGGTTGAAATTAAATGGCGATGAAAACAGTGTGTCAAGTATGCGTGGCACCTGCCTATATACCTTTGAGCCCGATCATCATTACCTTATCGTTAACACGAATCTATTCGTCTTCCAGCACGCGATTTAATCCGGAGACTCATCCTTGGGTGTTTTTTAGTTCCGACGTTCGCAAGCCCATTCGTGTCAGAATGTCGCACGATTTTAGAACATCGAAACACGATTATCGCGTTTGAATTTCGTATCCAGGAATGCAGGTTCACGAAATGACTTCACATCGTGTTCCCAATGCCATAGAGACTTGAGCGGATTTTGCTAATCCGGCATTCATGAGTTCAAGATGTCGCATCGTTTTTTCCCGTCCATCCAGATACCTGAGATTACGTCCGGTACATCGAAATTTGAAAATTGTTCTGACCAAACGAAACCAAAGAGGCGAATTAGCCGTCCTCCTGATTCTATTGTCAGCCTGGCAATTTTCGAAATCGATACTCCAGACGGATCTTCGTGCTCCTGGATAAATGCGAAATGAAAATGAAAATCGTGCGATCTTTTCGAACTGAAATTCCACGTTGGCGCTTACGCGTAATGCCCTTGTGGCATCGGAAACACGATATGCAGTTTCGTGTATTACGCGTCAATGTTGCGTCTTCTGCAAGTGTATTGCCGTGGGAATTCACAATGAGAGGTAGAAATGTTCATCAAAGATACAAAACTGTTGGAAAACAAGAGGGAGAACAGGAGAAGATACAATTACGAAGCTCTGGTGCGGAAAGTAGACGAAAATTGATTGAATTTGTGAAAATTTTGACAAGGCACGGGGCGCGGCGGCGAGAAACAGAACGAAAAACTTCGCATTCGATATTTCGCATTCAGAATCATCATACATAAATTGATCGTCTTCGGTATCGTGTATCGTGTACTGAACACCGATCTCTGGCAAAATATCGTCCGACCGTGAGATAATCTGTTCTATATATTTTTTTTATTTTTTTCGCTCACTTCCTGTCTCGTTTCATTATACTACCTATATTCTATGCTGCAGCGCGCGGAAGTTTAATTAACAAGGCGATAGCGTTATGTGTGATCTCAATTAACGGATATAAATCACGAATTATGGAAATTATGCGAAAATTACGCCGTTGACGTAATTTTTTAACCGTTTCATCAACCGCTTCCCTCCCTCGTTTCCTTCTGTTTTCGTTCTTCCTCGCCGCATATACGTACAGCTCGTAAAAGTAAAAAATACGTGAGAAGATCTTCCCGGCGAGATATATTTATGCAAAAAAAATAAAACATCAACCGCGTGGCACCGCGTCACCGCATCCTGCAAAGAATATTAAACACGTTTAACACATCTACAGCGGCGCTGCAGCCTTCACCCTTGTTGTGCTCCGCGTTTTTCACTTTCAAACTCTTATTTTACTCTCGGAGGATCACAGGATCCATATTTTATCCGTCTCAATCGCAAACTTTTAGCTTGATTAATTCCTCCGATTATTTTCTTCACTTTTAACGTTTCCACGATTGCTTCTCTTGTCTCCGGGGTCTCTCTCCCCTCGATTCTGTACTCGCTGATCTTCTTATCTGTCCGAAGACAATTAGCCCCTAAATTTCACACCCCGATCGATCTCTTCTCTCCGGTTTTTCGTCCCCCGTCATCCATCGGAATTAGAATTTTCAACATTTCGGTCGACCAATTTTTAAATTTCTTCGTTTTTCGACGCATTTCCGTGTTCGGAGATGTATGTCCTAACGGCGTTAGTATCGCGATATATTCATTAATTGCACACGCGTCCGTGAGCGCGGTAGCGTAGGATATTTATATACCTAAAATCGCACATTGTACGTACGTGTGTATAACTATACCTGTATCATACCCATTTATAAATTTGTTCAGCGATTTAATCAGAGATCGCAGGATTTCGAGTTCAATGGGGAAAATTCAAAAGCCATGAGGATTCAGAGGGATAACATATCGTGCGGTAGTTCGTTCGTAACTCCGAATTACAGAGTAGGTATACGAGTAAACATGACTGTATACCTGCATTCGCGTTTGTATAATTAGACCGAAAACAGATTTAGCCCGATGCAGCTGTACCTATGTACATACCTACCTGCTGCAAAGGCAATGAATTTCGTGTTTTTTTCTTTTCCGCTTTCAGTTTTCAGTTTTATGTTTTTATACCCTTCGCTGCGCTGCAGCCTGCGGGCACGTATGTACTTTATTCGATACTTGTCACGTACCTACAATAAGTATATAATGTACCTGCCCGCGGAGGTATGATGTGATCAGACTTTGAAAAAAAATGAAAAAACCGCCGAAAAATAGAAGATTTTCGGTATTCACGGCGTCGGAGAAAATATTCAAGAAAAAATTGATAGAAAGTGAACAAAAGAAGCTTCAGTCGCGGTGAAAAACTGATGAATATCGGACATTTCGTTCGCAGCTTCTTGCGAATTTTCGGCAATTTTTTAATTTATTTTTTGTTCTTTTCTCTTTTTCAGATTTCACTTCAGTCTCGATATCCCCGTATAGTTGAAACGATGAAACTGAATACGACGGAGGTTTCGGTTTTCTTCGCGTTCGACCGTCGAAGAAGAAGAACGCGAATAGAAAAGCTGAGGAAAATTAGAAATAAATTAATCACGGACAGATTCTGTTCGATTTGTTTATTAATTTTATTTTCTTGCAATTTCTGAAAACAGATTTTCGAAATTTCGCTGAAACCGGTATACGAGCATCTGCTTAATTTTCAACGATCCGTTCGGGAGACCGATAAAAATGTGCTCTTTGAATTTTTTCCCTCCGTGTTCCAGTTGGGCGTGGCGTTAAAAAATATGCGAGCTTGCGAGAAAAAGTAGAAGGCGAGAAAGCTGGAAAGAATGAGAAACGAAAGAATGCCGAGGGACATTTTATTCGGTGTTTCTCGATCACAGATTTTTACACAAGTTTTGCTCCTTTTTTTTCGGTTTTTCGTTTTTTTTCTTCTTTTTCTTTTCTTCGTTTTCGCTGTCGTGTTGTATTTTTGTTTTCGGCACTTTCACCCGATCATTTTTTGGTTTCTCTTTTTCTGCCCTCGGGCTCGAACATCGGGAGACTAATTTTGTTGACGTGTCAACAACAACGGTTTCCCCTCTTTTTTATTAAACACGGTATCCCGGCCGACGAACGAGGGGCAACAAGGCTTCGGACAGCAAGGAGTACCCGTTGCGCGTTTAATCGAGTTCGCGCACGGTGGTATTTTTGGTTTTTTCATTTCATTGACAAGATTGTCGGACGACGCGGAGCTGGATCTTGGCTCATCCGGCTTATTTTCCTCTCCGTTGCAACAGGAAAACCAATTTCTCGATAATTCACGACCGTTTGAAACCGGACTTATAAAGATCTTCGGATTAGAGTCTCTCTTCTTTCGATCTTCGTCCTCCGTTCCGCGTTCACCGCTTTTGTTGTATCTATACATCGAGAGGTGGATAACGAAGAGAAGGAATAGTGAATTGGAATGAAGAATGGCAAAGTTACCGTTTTTTTCCACCGCAAAAAACCAACGATTCCTTCTGCTCCTGAACATTCTCGGTGATCCTGATTTTGATCGATAAATTGTTACGTTTCTGATCATTCATTTCTTCGGATAATTTGATAAGGTGTTCCTGCTCGCGCCACATGGTTCTCCGCATTTGTTGGACCTTCAGGGCAGCTTCCTCTTGTTTTTTATTTATCTGCATTTGAAGAGCTCCTATTCTTTTGTTCAATGCTTCGTAATCTGCCGTTTTATCGTCGTCGGTTCCGTTCTCCGTGTTATCCAGTTCGACGGTACATGGCTTGCAAATTCCGTCCGTTTCAATATCGTCTGTGTAATCTTCCGGGTTCACATCTTCCTGTACCATGCACGATGTTATCAAGCAGATCCTGTCGTGGAGCTCAGCCAGTTCGGTCAATGTCAGAGTCTGTAAAATTCGAAAAAAGGAGAAATAGATCGAAATCGGAAATCCAAAATTCGGAACCCCAATGGAACAAGTTATCGAGTAAATCGTGCAAATTTTCGGTCTTTACTTTCAGCCAAGATTCAGGATCGAATGCATCGCCGAATCCTTCGACGTCGTGAGTATCCTGAAATTATTGATTCTCGTTACCGAACGAATCTTCTGTAATTTTCACGAGGAAACCAAATTATTCGTCGGATAAAACTCACGCCAACTTGATCCCTGAGTTTACTGAGCTCGTCGATAAGTTGGACAAGTTTTTGAACCTCCGTTTCAGCGTTGAATATGGTTTCAGATAAAAACTGCGACTCTTTCAACACATCCATTATGTCGCGGGCGAAATTATTCCTCGTAACGGATGACATGCGGTGAGTAAGTTCACCCGCCATTTCCGGCGGCGAACTTATCTCCCCGAGTATATATTTAATGAAATTTCGTATCCGCTGTACAGCTGTTGATTGATATTTTACATTTATTCATTTATTTATATACGTATATACGTGTGTTCGTATTTCGGTTCCGTCTCTGTATGCATACCTTTCATTTTCATTTTCATTTCTCGAACAAAATTTGTTTAATTTTAATTTTTCACACAGCTATGAAGTCCTGCGGATCCCTCGGATTGAATTTTTATATCATATCTTATTTACCTACGTATACATTGAACATGTACGCACCTCGGTCTTGCATATTCATATTTCTCCTCAGCTGTTCGTTTGCGTTTTCGTAATCGCCACAACCAGCACCCTGCGAGCCCTGGTCTTTTTTGCCAACCGATACTCGTCGTTCGGGTTCTTTCGAATTTCTCACCGATGGACCAGCTCGAGTCATAGCAGTTCTCGTTCGCGGTTCTTCTCTAGCTTCGACGATTTTCGGAACTTCGAGAATCTTCGGTGTATCCCATTTTAACGATGCAGCTAAGATGGAGTTTGTAGTCGTGTTAAATTGAACAGGAAAGAAAAAAAATACTTCTTTTCGCAACTAATTCCCCCCCCCCCCCCCCCCCCCACACACACACACACACACACACACACACAATTCGCCGGTAAAGTTTCCCCGAGGATCGGTGTCAATTCAGTTTTAATCGAAAACTATTACCTACCTCACGCGCAACCACACAGGTACGAAAGTATTTTGATTAACGAAGAGTTTACCTTTTAGTTCCTTGTTTAATTCCTTCAGGTTATCGACCTCCCCCTTAAGCTTTCCTAATTCCGAGTTGGCATTCTCGAGATCCTTCTTGAGCTTTTCATTGTCGTTTTTCAGCTTGTCAACCTCGAACTTTAACCTCGCATTTTCATCCTTCAAGGCGGTCAGGTCTCTCTGTAAGTTTGCGTTCTCTGCTTCCAGTTTTTCGAGCTCAGCTTTCATTCTACTATTCTCTGCTTGAAGCGCGTCAAGCTCAGATTGAATTCTATCCAAGTCATTCTTGAGCTTTTCTACTTCTGCTCTAGCAACGGCAAGGTCATCTTTTAATTTTGCATTCTCTGCCTTCAGCTGGTCAAGCTCTCCTTTCAGTTTATCGTTTTCGGATTTCAGAGCTCTGTTCTCAGCATTTAATTTCTCCAAGTCTTCCTTGAGCTTTGCATATTCTGTTTTCAGGGCATTGAGATCATCCAGTAGTTTGGAATTCTCAGCCTTAAGTCTGTCGAGCTCACCTTTTATCCGATCATTCTCTGCTCGGAGGGCATCGAGCTCAGATTTCATCTTATCCAAGTCATTCTTGAGCTTGGCTACTTCTGCTCTAGCAACAGCCAGATCATCTTTCAATTTTGAATTTTCTGCTTTGAGCTGGTCGAGCTCTCCTTTCAGCTTATCGTTTTCGGACCTCAGAGCTCTATTCTCGGCATTTAATTTCTCCAAGTCTTCCTTGAGCTTTGCATTTTCTGTTTTCAGGGCATTGAGATCATCCAGTAGTTTGGAATTCTCAGCTTTGAGTCTGTCGAGCTCACCTTTTATCCGATCATTCTCTGCTTGAAGGGCGTTGAGCTCAGATTTCAGCTTATCCAAGTCATTCTTGAGCTTGGCTACTTCTGCTCTAGCAGCAGCCAGATCGTCTTTCAATTTTGCATTCTCTGCCTTGAGCTGGTCAAGCTCCCCCTTTAACTTATCATTCTCAGCTCTGAGCGCTCTATTTTCAGTATTCAATTTGTCCAGGTCGTCTTTAAGTCGCGCATTTTCTGTTTTTAGGGTATTAAGATCATCCTGTAACTTTGCAAGCTCTGCTTTCAGTTTCTCGAGCTCACTCTTCATCTTATTATTCTCGTTCTTGAGCGCGTCGTTTTCGGATTTCAGTTTATCGAGTTCGTCTTTGAGTCTGGCAATGTCTGCCCTCACTTTATCTAACTCTGACCTAAGTGCAGCGAGCTCGGTTTTAAGCGCGCCTAATTCTTTCAAGGCAGCTTCTTTCGCAGCTTTCTCCGCAGCGAGCTCTTTGTTCAGTTGGTCGATCCGATCTTTAAGACTCTCGATCTCTTTATTCAACCTGGCTTTTTCCTCTTCGCATGCCTTGACCCGATCTTCGAGTGTTTGAATCTTAGCCACAGCATCGCTCAAGTCTTTATTCAGCTTTTCGTTCTCTGCTTTGAGCTTAGCGTGCTCTGTTGTCAAAGCGTCGAGCTCCGCCTTGAGCTGGTCCAAGTTATTTTTCAGTCTGTCGTTTTCTTCCTTCAAGTTATCGACTTCGGCCTTCAGCTTATCTCTCTCTGCGGACAAAGCGGCATACTTGGATTTCAGGTCATCGAGATCTTTCTTCAAATTCGTTAGCTCTGCATTGAGCTCGTCGACTTGTCCCCTTAGCCTATCGCAGTCTGCTTTAAGTTTATCCATTTCACCTAGTAGAGCTTTTAGCTCAGACTTAATAGCCGCTAATTCTTCGAGCGTAGCTTCTTTCGCAGCTTTCTCTGCTGCCAACTCATTCTGTAGCTTATCAATTTGGTTCTTCAGCTCCGCAATTTTATTCATAAGATCTGCATTCTCAGCTTCGAGCGCTTTCATTTTTGCCTCCGCGTCGTTCAGGCTTCTTTTCAATTTTTCATTTTCTGATCTTAAGGCATCATACTCGCCCTTAAGTTTGTCAAAGTCGGCTTTTCGTCTTTCATTCTCAGCCTTAAGAGCATCAAACTCTCCTCTAAGTTTCTCAAGCTCTGTTTGCATCCTGTCTCTTTCAGCCTTAAGGTTTTTATTCTCTTCTTTCAGCTTGTCCATTTCTTTTTTCAGCTCATCGACCTCACTTCTGAGCTTGGCATTTTCCGCCTTCGCAGCGGCTAGCTCATTTTTCAGTTGATCATTTTCTGTCCTAAGCTTTTCAAGTTCGTTTTTCATTCCTTCCAAATCATTCTTGAGCTTTTCAACTTCGGCTTTAGCTGTCGACAATTCATTTTTAAGCTTTTCAATTTCAACCTCAAGCTCATCGAGCTTATCTCTAAGCTTTTTGAGCTCTGCTTGCAGCTTGTCTCGCTCAGCTTTCAGATCGCTATTTTCTTGTCTCAGCTTATCTATTTCTTCCTTGAGTTTCTCCAGCTCACTCCTGAGCTTCTCATTCTCGGCGTTAGCCTCAGTTAACTGATTTTTCAACTGATCATTCTCAGCTCTCAATTCCTCGAGCTCATTTTTTGCGTGCTCCAAATCATTTTTCAGCTTTTGAATCTCCGCTTCAGCTGCTGTCAAATTTTTCTTCAGCTGATCATTTTCTGCCGCCATTTCACTGAGCTCGTTCCTAAGTTTGTCCAGCTCGGATTTAAGCTTGTTATTCTCTATTTTCAGTTGATCAATCTCTCCATTGAGTTCGTTGACCTTATCTTTGAGCTCTTTATTCTCTGCTCTGAGCCTCTCATTCTCTGCTATGGATTTCTCGAGCTCGCCTTTAAGCCTTTCGATCTCATTTTTAGCCGCGTTCAAAACATTTTTCAACTGATCATTCTCAGTCCTTAAATTCTCCAGTTCCTCTTTGAGTTTCTCTAAATCATTTCTCAGCTTATCAGCTTCTGCTTTGGCCGCCATAACCTCGTTTATCAACCGTGCATTTTCTGCCTTCAATTTCTCATTCTCGGTCCTGCAATCCTCGAGCTCTTTTAGAGCTGCTTCTTTCGCAGCTTTTTCCTTAGCGAGCTCATCTTTCAGTTTCTCAACCTGATCCCTCGCCTCACCGAGATCTTTCTCCAGTTCTTCTTTCTCTGCCTTAAGTCTAGAAACTTCTTTCTCTAGCTCATCCATCCTGGCTTTCGCTTCGGCCAATTGGGACCTGAGCTTTTCCAGCTCGTCTTCGAGTTCTTTAATCTTATCCACCAGTCCAGGTATCCTTGAATTTTCCGCCACTAATTCACCTAATTTCTTTCTGAGCTCGGCCAGCTCCCGCTCTAGGTCTGCTATCCGATCTTTCAATCCTTGAATCTCATTTTTCAGAGCCGTTTCTTTTTCCAGCATCGGTTCAACCGTCGCCTGCATAGCACTCGAAGCTCTAGCGAGTGCTCGAATGTGCTTATCTCTTTCCTCAAGTATTTTAATGATCTGATCATTCCTTTCGGCAACGACACCCCTTACTTTACCAAGCTCCGATAATAAATCGTCCCGCTCTACCCCGAGATTGTACATCTGGGGTTTCATCGCGTCCATTTCACTTTGCAGTCTGTTCAATCCTAAGATATCGATTGCGGATGCTCTCAAGTCTCTCAAGAGCTCGGAGACCTGTAATTGTTGTAATTTTCATTAAACCAGCATTGCATAGCCCTTCAAAGAAGCGAGATATCTTTACCTTGGCGTCTCTCTTCTTGAGCTCGTCTTTCATGGCCTTGACCTCCTCCATGAGAGCATTGTAGCTGACCTTCATCTGGTCCAAATCAGTGGACAGGCGTTTGTTGTCCGAATTAAGATCGAACAATTGATTCTGCAGTGCATTAATAGCCGCGTCTTTATCGACAAGTTGTTTTCTAAGCTGAGCAATAAGCGCCTCGAGTTCTTTGATCCTATTCAATAGGTCCGAAACGTCCATTTGATCGAGTGGCTTATCAACCGGTTTCAAATCCACCATCGTTGTTTCAACCCCGACGTCTTTCCTATCTTCACATGCCCTGAGCAGGTCCTTAAGCCTCTTTATCTCAGCTCTGAGTCTCTCGATCTCTGCCTTGAGCTCATCCACATTTTCCGTTAGCTCAGTGAGAGTTTCTATCGAGCGTTGAACGACCTTCGAAACATGTTGATCGGCTTCTTTACCGCCGTTCATTAATTCCCTAAGTTTTGCTCGGAGACGATTCAGCGCAGCACATGACGACTCGGTCTGCGCTTCTTGCAGGCGAATCTCCAGTGCGGAGATGAGCTCCCTTAATCTGAGAATGTGGAGGAAAGAGATCAGCGGTATAAAAACCTGTCGGAATATCATCGCACCTCCTTTTTTCATCCGCTTGATTTTCCTTCATCGTTCGAATTTTCACATGCAGTTTATCCACCACTGCGCACGGCGATGTACCGACATTTTGCTCACACTCCGAAAGAGCTTCCCCAAGGCTTCTCACTCTCTCCTCAAGCTCATCTTTCGCATTTTCCAATCGCGCATTCTCCTTCCGGAGGTGAGCCAGCAGGGGATCGGGTCTCACAATGTCGTCGTTCAACCCTTCGTAGCGGGAAGAAGAATAGGTGAAGGGAAGTGAGACGACTTCGGTGAGAACTAGTGTTCATTATAATAATTGAAAAAAAGAAGCGTATCGGGGAGGGATGGAAAATACAGACCGTGAGCTTGCAGCACCTGCTTCAATGCTCTGGCCTCACTTTCTAACTGGAGACGTTCAAGCCTCCATTTTTTCATCTGACATTTCATTGACGTCAATTTACGAAGTGCGAACGACAAGTCTGTGATCTCCGTGTCTTTTCTTTGGTCAGAGAATGGGTTGTAGGTACAACCGCACGACCCCTCGTGAGGCGGATCAGCCACTGACATTTCCGGAGGATCTGTGCATCCGCATTGGCATGTTCTATTAGCCATGCTTCCTCTTGATTCGAAAATCAATTTATAATTCGATCACGTTATTCCTCGTTGAACATTTTTCAGGTTATCAAACGCGCGCGCGATTCTTGTCCGAAACTTTTCTCCACCGGTGCAGATATCCTTCCTTTTGCGATTTTGTCGAACGGTTTTTCGAATTTATTTATTCTCAACGCCGATTGTACGTGAATTTGGTATTCCTAATGGTACTTTCATCGTTTATTATAGTATAAATACAGGAAATTTTTTTGCTGCACGAGGATAGTTAGGGAGATTGAAGTTTTCGTGAATTTGTTACACTCGCTCAATTGTTCTTCTATAACCTCCTGACATTTAACAGCTGTTGAAGAAATTCCAAATCTCCCGCATTCGGACAAATTCGAACTAAAGGCAACAAATTTTCAAGCAATAACAATTAGATCCGGTCCCAAAAAGTTTTCCCGATACCATCAAATGACTTATCAAAAAATCAGGAGAAACGATACGCCAGGTCAGAACTGATCTCTTCCGAATGAACTAAAAATTTTTTAAATTCTCTCGTCACCTTATTTCTGTCTAAAGTGTGGGCGGAAAAAATCAGAACAGAAAGAGAAGCGGAAGACAAAAATGTCCGGCGAACGCGGTTACAACCGTTCGCCGATCCTTGGAGGATCAGTTTTAGCAAAATCTGCGTCATTGACACTTGAGAAGCTGAATTCAATGATGAAGCAAATGAGCGATTGGCGCGAGGAGAGATTCGTGTTGGAGAGTAATGTGCACCGGTTAAAATCGAGCCTAAAAAAACTGGGCAAAAGTCCTGACGAAGCGTTGAGACCCGATCCTATGGTGGTTCATCAACGGTCTGAGATCAACAGATTAGAATTGACCAAAAACAGATTAGAAGATGAGATCCGTAGCCTCAGAGAAGCTCTTCGTGAATCGGACCAAGCTATCACTTGCTCTGGTGCTAAAAGGCTTAAAGAAAAGATGGCGAAGACGAGAGCCGAGGGCGCGGAGGAACGGAGAAAGCTCAACGATGAAATTGGACACCTAAAGCTCAGGGTGAAGGAGGCAGAGGACGATTCTTCTTGCTCGTCTTTGTGCCGACTGCGTATAAAACTGCGAGAGATTTTAAACGGCGATAAGAAAATTGAGCGTGTCATTGCTGACGTTGCTTCGAGAAGTTGCGGTACTGTTATCGATCTATCGAATGAGGTTACCAGAATGAAAGAAGCGGTGGACGAGTTGGGGATCGAAAATATCCGGCTTAATCGTGAGAGTAAGATCCTTGAGGCCAAACTTGAATCTGAAGCGGGAAAAATTGCTATCCTATCTGATTCATCCGGCCGCCTAGAAACGATTGAGCATCTCAGTTCCCGCGTCGGAGAACCTCAGCCTGAGATTAAAGAGGCTGAGGATAATTCGGGACTCGTTAAACGCGTAGAAGAGCTCGAGAATACGTTGAGTGATAACCGGAAAGAACTCGAAAAGCGGGAAGCTGTTGTCACATCGCTTGAGAATGAATTACTCGGTGCAAAAACTGCATACAAATTGAAATCACAGGAATTAGACAGGACTCGAAACTGCGCGGAAGATTTTGAGAATTTGAAAAATGCGATCGAAGAACGCGACAAATTAGTCGCGGAGCTTCAACGGCGATTGCAAAATTCTAGTTCCATGGTCCACGACGTTGAGAGATTGAAAAACGAATCGGAAAGCCTGAGATCGAAGATATTGAACCTAGAAATTGAACGTGACGGACTTTTGGATGAGGTTGAAAAAATGGGGAGTATCGTGTCGGATAGAAACGAGCAAATAGTGAAAATTTTTGAGGGAAATGAAGAAAGGGAAGAGGCTGGAAGGTCAGAAATCGAAGGAGTAAAAACCAGACTATCCGTTATCACGGCTGAAAACGAGAGCTTGAAACTCAGGTGTGTCGATCTAGAAGATGAAATTTCAAAGTTGAGAGAATCGAGTGATGCCGGCGGAGACCAAAACGCTCCTTCCCTTGGCAATATAGAAGAACTTGAGGAGGAACTGGGCGAAACGAAAAACCGGAAAACTGATTCAAATTGCAAAGTCAAAATTTGCGAACCTCGAGTGAACGGTGAAGCTTTACCAGCAGCTAATTTCACAGAAGGATTGAATAAATTGAAAACTGAGAATATATTCTTGAGAACCGAAATCGAGGGATTCAAACGAAGGAATTTCGAGCTCGCTGATGAACTGCGGCGACAAAAATTTAGCTCGCAGAAGGAGAAGGAAATCACGGATGAAACGAGGGAAGCGAGGAACCAGGACACCCAAACCGGGGATAATTTTGAGGAAAAAATGTCCAAGCTTGAGGCTGCTCATGCCCTTTCGAAATCAGAATTGAGCAAAATTATATCCGAAAGAAATGCCCTGAAATACGAATTTCGGAAACTGATTTCAGTGAACCAGGAGCTTAGTGAAGAGCTAGAAGAATCAAAGAAACGAATTGACGAATTGAAAATACGAGATGGGGACCGGGATGAAAAGGTGGAAGGTTATAAACTTTTAGTAAGCAAATTAGAAACCGTGGAAAATGAGCTCGAGCTCACATTGGGAGAGGTGAATTCTTTAAAAACGATAAAGGCATCGATTGACAGAGTCAGGGCGGAAAATGACGAGTTGAAAACAAGCGTTGAGAATGGGAAGAAGGAGAGGGAGAAGCTGATTAAGTCTCTGGAGGAATTGAGAGTCGGATTTGAAGAGCAATGCAAAATTCTAGAGGATGAGAAAAAAGATGATAGAACTCAGAGCGTCTTGACCACAGATTCGAAAACTCAGACTGAAACTGATACCGAAACTGAAACGGAAACGAAAAGGAATGGAGCGTCGGTCATGAATAATGGGGATTACGTACGGGCAGACAGAGAGCTGAAATATTACATCCACCTACAAAGTTTGGCTGTAAAACGGGTTGTAGATTTCATCAGCTACCTGGGAGGTACAACGAGCGTGAAACCGGCCATGTCAACGTTCCTAGAGCCGACCAGGAGCAACCTGATGGCATTGAATTTCGACGCGAATCTATCGGCCACATTCAGAATGTCACAAAAATTATCGGAGACGATATTCGCCGCTGAGACAAGCGTCCAAAAACTCGAAACCCTGAAAACCGAGAGGAATAATCTCCGGGCTGAGAGGGACTCCCTCAGTTATGAAGGAATCGACAGAGTTTCCAAAATCCTTTCGAACGTGAGCTTTCATTTTCTCTTTATGTTTTCTCGAAGGTCACCACTTCCATGTTTCTTTGTTTGCTTGGCTTTTGCTGTACACCCAACGCCACGGATTCTGTCGCCCCCGAAATAGGCAATCGACGATACGTGTAGTCTTAAGTTGGCAATCCTTCAGTCCACCTTACGCCCCAGCGACGGGCGGCATTGTGCGAGTAAAGTTCGTACCGGGAATGGGAACGAGCTTCATTCGCACACCGCCGCCCGTCGCTGGGGCATTTGGTGGAGCGAATGAAGGATTGCCAACTTGAAACTACACATATCTTCGGTTGCCTATTTCGGGGGCGACAGAATCCATGGCGTTGGGTGTACATTTTATACATATCGCGTTGCTAGTGGTGTGAGGACGGGGTCGCGCCGGAAGTACGATTTCAATGCCAAAAGGTCATATAATGTAGCTTACGGCATTAGTAACGCGACATATAGAAATTTGGACGAGAAATTTCAACCCCCGGGTAGAGAAAGAATTCTGGAAAATGGATGCGAAACGGTTTCGAGGGTGAGCTGGACAGCAGTTTTTCTTCTCTCGTCGTAACAGTTGAAGAATGATTCATTAGAAATATCTCCGTGGTCGTGGACAGTACGTTAAATTTTCCCCCGTTATAACTAATATCTGCACATTCGACCAATTCTCTAATGGAATTTCAACGCTCGCAATGCACAGTGGTTGAGGGTAAAGCAGGGAACGTGGCGGTGGTCGTGGCTCTAATGTAGTGGAAACTAGCAAACTATGCGAGAATTAAATTATAATCCAACTTGGTAAAGATCACGGAAGCAGCTTATTGTTTGGCGTGAATAGTTGTGAAGAACGTTTAGATATATATTCTCGATTTATGTAGCTCATACTATTGTCATATCCTCAGCACCACTATCCGATCCATATACAATTATTTTCCTAAACACCTTTACTAAAAATCCACTATTTTTCCTTGAAATTTGACTTTGAACTATTAGCTCTAACTTCAAAGCTAATGGATATTATAGAGATCTCATGGATCGATAACTTAAGGCTAGTGGATATTACAAAAATCTCAAGGATCGATAAATTAAAGCTAGTGGATATTACAGAGATTTCAAGGATCGATAACTTAGAGGTAGTGGTTATTACAGAGATCTCAAGGATCGATAACTTAAGGCTAGTGGATATTACAGAGATCTCAAGGATCGATAACTTAAGGCTAGTGGATATTACAGAGATCTCAAGGATCGATAACTTAAGGCTAGTGGATATTACAGAGATCTCAAGGATCGATAACTTAAGGCTAGTGGATATTACAGAGATCTCAAGGATCGATAACTTAAAGCTGGTGGATATTACAGAAATCTTACCGGCTGATAACTTAGAGCTAATAGTTCAAAGTCAAATTTCAAGGAAAAATAGTGGGTTTTAGTAAGGGTATTTTGGAAAATAAGTATGTGGATCGGATAGTGGTGCTGAGGATGTGACACTATGCATTTAATTTGCCTGCAAACATTTTCAAAGCCTCAGGACAACAAGACAGAAGTCCCGCAATTAAATTCGACCGGCGACGTGACGGAGGCAGAGCAGGAGGAGCAATTTTTTCGCATAAACCGGAGAATTTCATCTCTCCAGAATCAGATCAACTTGAAACAAGAAGAGGCTGCTCAAAGGGTATCTCTTAAAATTTTGAATGAATTTCGTACGGACGCTCGAGTCTATCTCCCTTTAATTCAGCTCCGAGTATGGCGTGTCAAAAATTTTTGCATCCGCATATACTGGCATTAGGATCATCGAGAGGTTGGATAGGGACTTACATCAATATCAATTGATTAAATAAAAATGTTGAACCTTTCAGCTTATCGAAATGCGAGAAACCATGAGGCAGGAGCGGATTCGGCTAATGGAGATTGCGGACGTAGAACCTACACAAAACCTCTCTTATATGGGATCGAGTGGACTATATACAAGCCCGAGATAGGGAGCGAGAGACTTGAAAAGCGAGATAAAATTCGCGATCCCAATATATGGATTGAAGGGACAGAAAGAACGATAAGAAAAAGAGAACGAGACTAAGAAAAAAAACAAAAAAAAAACAGAAAAATCAGCAACAAGAAGTGAAAATTTGATATTTAACTGTCTATTATCACGTGACGTTTTATGTTATACGTATACGCATACGTGTGCGGAATAACGCGCGTTGCGTGAAATATTTGTATCATTATTAATAGTGATAGCGCGCAAAAAGTTAATATAATGCGCTACGTGTGATATTATTATCATTTTCATGTAGCTTCTCTTGATAACAAGAAGAAATAATACAACGAGGGGTAAAATTCTCGTGAGATTATTTGAGCAAAAACTGATCATTTTGCTCACATAGTTGCGGTGACTCATCTATCATCTTGTCCTCGGCGCTCTACCCTCTGCGTACTTAACGATCCACGAATATTTCCCCCGTACACCTATGTGCACGTATGTATGTATGTATGTATGTACGTACACAGTTTCTCAGTATATGGATAAGTACAATCTTCAGTCGTCGAGATATTATTATCCATGAGTCCCGATGACTTGAAATTTTTGCGAAAAAATCACTTTTTTAATACTCTCAAAGCGCTTTGTAATGGAACATCCGTATCTGACCGTTTGTTTATAATTTTACAATTTTTTCTTCATAGGCGATGAGTGAATAATTGTTACAGATATTCTAATTGTTATAACTTATCGTTGGAAGCGTTGTTACCACTTCGGAAACGCGATTCGTCGCCGCTCCTACACCGCGCAACCGATCTTAATGAAACTTTGTCGATCGGATGCAGCAATTTGGCAGAAATGTGGCTGACTATTTCATCTCTAGGAATTTTCGGAAGGTTCCATCAGAAATTCGAATTTGGCCGATCTAACCTAGAAACAAGCCTAACCTAACAACTAACTTGAAATTTTCTCGAAATTCTGGCGAGATAAAATACTTGGCCACTTTTTGCCAAAGTAACGCATCCGATACACAAAGTTTCATTCATATCGGTCGTGCGGTGTAGGAGTGACGACGAATCGCGTTTCCGAAGTGATTACAATTATGCCTTCAACAATCAGTCACAATAGGCGCAAATGGGGGTTTCATGGCTGTCAAATAGCACTTTCAAACAATTCAATTGGTTCCGAGTATCCAAAACTCTATTTATAATTCTGTTTGTGATGAAGAATAATGCGAAATTTTTGTGACTATGTGATAACCATCGGCATATAGTATGGACTACGCGATAATCGCATTGAAGCCCTATGAAAATCGCCCCGTGGAATTAGAAAAAGAGAGTGCGAGGTGGCGGCCAATCGCTATATTACGCACCTAATGAGAAAGAGACAGACCTTGGCCGCCACCATATATGTCGATGGTGATAACTATCGATTTGATAAAAAAAAAACCTATCCAGGTATGCGTCTGACTCTGTACCGTATGTATAGTTTACATTTTATTCCAGCCAAGTTTTCTTCCTTTTTCAAACTCGCTACTGAAGAATTTTTCTTATCTTGCAAACTCATGTATAACTATTAAATTCTTTTCTCTACTCTCTCTCTCTTTTTCTCTCTCTCTCTCTCTCGCTTCCGTTACTCGACTTCTTACGTAATACGTTATACGTTGTAGCATAAAACATAACAACTGTGTATAAAGACGTATAAAGTGTTGGTATGGAAGGCAAATTCGCGTTCCAATAATAATAAAAACTTTCACTTCAAAGGAGGAGGGTAAGAATTCTTTTATAAATTCTTCAAAATTACTGCAGTCCTACTCCTAGCTACCTACCTACCTAGTATAATAATATTATTAAGTCACGTTATAACCTATAAGGCGGAGGGCACGCAATAATTTCTATTTGTTTCCACTTCTTCATACACAAGTTGACAAGTTTATTACAGTATATAAGAATCGACCGATTCCCGCCCCGTTTTTTTTTTCGACATTCCCTTCACAATTTACACCTGCATGTATGCAGGTCCAGTTCCATAACCTAGAAAAATCCTCCAGCCTAGAGAAAATCAACCCCTGAAGGCCTGAAGAGGCTGGATTCTCCTTTGGAAAGGAAGCGCGTATGTGAAGGGCAAAAAAAAGAAAAGAACGAGCGAAATAAAACTAAGAAGAAGAATAAATGAAGCGCAAATTGGAATGAAATAAAATATAGGTTATGAAAATGGAGTCGAATGAGTTGAATAAAGAGAAAATTCATAACCGTCCAAAAGCGAGAATAACGAGTTTGAGAAAACAAAAAAAATAGAAACGATGAGTGCATTCTCGGTCATAAATGTGTTTTTGTAAAAAAAAAAAAAAAAAAAAAAAAAACCGTTCGTGGGGTTGGTCCGGTTTGTTGTAAACTAGACTTTAATTGTTCTAAATCGTTGTAATTAGAGAATCCTATGTGCACAAAATGTGAGTATAAGGTACCGGAAAGGCCATGTGTCCTTTCGTATAATGTTATAACATACTCGTTAAGGTTTTTTTCAGCCCAGGTGGCGCATAGGTAAAGTCCAAAGAGGTTTCGGAAGGTCACATTTATTCTCCGAGCAGCGTGAAAAAAGTGAATATATATGTATATAACTTGCTTTGAAGAAGCTTTGACGATGCTGAACTAGTTGGGAAGAAAAAAAACATGATTAAAATGAAACAAAACGCTATTCTCAACCGAAACGCGCGAGTTTGGAGCTGGAATCTCACGTGTGTTTAAAAATTCTAAAAAGCTCTTTATTCCGGCAAAAGAAGCGAATACTTAGCGGTTCTATTGATAATTTGAAAAAAAAAGAAACAAGAAACACACAAAACAGAAGTACCCCGATTGATTCAGAAACGTGATAGTATCGGCCGATTTGGTATAAGAGTGTGTTGAAAACTGAATCAGGGCCTGAAAAAAAACAGATAAAAAACCTTAAGAATTGCTATCAATGATTGAAATGAAGCGTTAAATTGAAATTGATTTATTGCCGCGCAAATAAATACTCCGTGCAAGAAAAATAGATGCAAGGAGTAATGCCACTGTACTGAACTCGGCAGTGCTGACATCTAGCGGCATTTCTCTAGAACCAAAATCCGTTACGCAGGTTGCATGATATCAGGCGGCTCAGAGTGAAGAAAACTGCATTTTTGTTACGCAGGTTGCGTGACATCAGGCGATATAAACTACAAGAGTGAATTTGCTACGCGGATTGCGCAGCATCAGGCGTTACGGTTTTGGGTCGTTGAACAAATTGCATAACATCGGACGTTCTATCCAAAACTATGGAGTTCAGTAACGTGAATTGCTCTTCATCAGGCGCTTCTGCCAATTCTGTCTTCAAATATTACGACATTCGGCAAAACCCAAACAATACAAATGTCCACATTACGTCTTCCGGACGTCATTTATCAGACGTGGTAATATGCATTCCAATACAGACTGATCATGGGACGTAACGAACGATACGTACGTCAGGAATTGGAAATCTTGTGTACCTACGTTAATCCGAAGATGTGCCAAACGAACGGGCTGTGCCAGTTTAACGGAATACCGTCTCGAAGTAAACGCTAAATCATGACAATCGATCGTCCAATATTCTTCATTCCATGAATTATTGTTATCATTACGTCATGACGTCATGAGGCAAAGCAGCCGGCATAAATACGACGTCCATACGACCGTTTCCCAGCTCCGATACGGTTTTCAAGATTGGATCTTGGTTTAGATCGTTAAATTGGCTGATTCCGAGATTAATCTGGAATTTAATCTCGAACTCTGTCAAGCGGAAGAAACGGGCGTTATTCTATGTGCACGAAATGTCTGTACGACCTCGAGTTCCGCCGCATATGGCGACTTTGAGACTCCGCGGAGGAACGTAGCTTAAAGACGTCTCGAAAAATTCGCAGCCGTCGTTGAATATGACTTTTCGTTGCATGGTAACTCACCGGGCGAACGAAAATGAATTCAGGTAGTTGTCACGTTTCGTAGGAAATACACTAATCCAGCTCCACTTCACATTGTACTCTAATCCGAATATTCATAGATCGGGAAAATTTTCCATAATAATTTATAATTTATTACAATCATTGATATGATAATATTCATATCACATTTATTCCCGATGTTCGGGCACTGCGTATTACTATATTCAAAATATTACATTATTATCAGGTATACATACAATTTATGACTTAGTATATTCATATTTATATTCATTGAATCGATAATTACGATAATCGAAAAAGAGGGAACGAAAGGAAAGCAAATGATTGAACACCAGATATTGACATACATTCAAATGACAATCGATGTGCGAATTGGAAATCATTTTCACCCTATCGTAATGTTTATCGTTCCACGGTTTTCCATATTTTGTTTCTGTTTTTTCGATCGTCAACTTACCGCTTTATAATTACCGGTCAGAGTCTGCTGTCCTCGATGATATCGGAAGGATTTTCGATGGCTTGTTTTCTAATGTTAATAGCATTGATCAATTTTCTTTTGGGGCCGAGAGGTAATTTCAGAGCAACAATATCGGCCTCGGTTAAAAGCATCAGTGCATCTAAATCAATTTGTTCTGCCTCTAGTACAGAATGAATTGAAGATATATTGTTGGCAACTAGAAATCTCTGCAAAGGTGTCCATTCCTCGTTCACTTCGTCACCTTCGTCGTCGTCTGAGCGATTATGAAAAAAATTCGAAAAGGAAATAGACAAGAAGATTGAAAGGTGCAAAAATAGATGGGAAATATAAAATTCATAATTCAAAATGCGCTAACCGGATATCAAATCGTCGTCCCACATGCTCTGTCTACGAGCGAGACTACCGGCGCTTCCTATACTAACTTCTTCATTGTTATGACCGTTTACGGAGAGTTCATTATTTCCAATTAACTGAGTTACTCCATTTTTATTGTTTCCTGTTACGTGATCGATACCTCCGCCGATCGGTATCGCGTCCAAAGTCGTGGTTACCTTGATGTGGGAGATTGTTAATCGAATTAATATCGCGCTCGAACCAATTCTCCCGGTCTATGGCACGCCGAAGTATTAATTATCTTTCCGTGTCATTTGGACCGGTTAAAAAATCATCGATTCAAATCTCTCTTTCGAGGAGTGGCGATCCTGCGTTTCGCAGCGTTCCAATTGACACGGAGTGACAAAAATTCCTCGGAATCGAAGAGGACAAAAATCGATTACCGGTCGTCTGAAAGCAACGGATCCAAAACCAGGCCTGTTGAAGATACTGGCTGGTTGTTGAAGCAGCACGGTATCACCGACGCTGGAACCGGTCACACTGTTGTAATCATGTTGCTCATAATTCACAAGGTCGAATTCATTACCCTCGTCATCCCGATCGCCGAGAAGATCGGGAGTGCTTTTCGCCCTGCTCAAAGTGCCCCAAACGTCAGATATTTTGCCGCGTTTACCGATCTGTTGACTGTGCGTCTCGTACGTACCAACGTACATCACTTCAGAATCTCTTCTGAGCCCGGTGAGACTGCGAACGGATCTCTTACCGTCCATTTCGATCTATTATCGTTGGAAAATGAATTGATTAGAAAATTGAGGATCTGGAGAATAGAGTTTCGGTGTGCGTCTTCGCATTCTTTGGCTAAATGTTTTTCATTTTTACGAATTTACCTCTCCGACTCGAAACTCATCGGCAGCTTTCCGAGCTTGTACTTTTCTTCCGACAGCCGATCCTGTACCCTGCCTCTTGTTCGTACCGCCGCTAACAATATCGCTGAAAGTTGGCGAGGGTTTAATTTTACCTTTGAACGTGAGTATGCTCGGTCTGTGAGGTAGGATATTGTGTTCGAGCTGAACATCGTCGTTGTCCATTATCATGCGGTTTTTATCTTTGAGTAATTTTTTTTGCTCTTTTTCGGCTCTGATTTCGGCCATCTTTTGCCGCTTAGAGTATTCCCTGAATCTTTTTTCGGCCTCTTTTTCAGCTCGCTCTTTCAACATTTTCGTCTTCTTGCGATTGTTCAACTCCTGTTCAGCTTGCGATAGATCTAAATATTGCAATATCTCATCTCTGCCATTTATTGCTGCTAATTCTCGCGCCGAATGTCTGTCTATGTCCAACGACCATATGTTACTTCCGAATTGTACTAAAAAATTAACGCAGTAACGGTGACCACGTGCTGCTGATAAGTGGAGCGCTGTGTTGCCGAAGTAATCGGCTTTGTCTGGATCTCCTCTAAATTCATGAATGGATAGGCAATTATTGGATGAAGAATCAAAAAGTCGGGCGAAGAACACAGAAATTCAAATCGTGAGAACAAGTATTTGAACGGAATTGTCAGAATCTAATATTGATCAAGTGGCGCGTCGCTCCACTTCGCTGTACAACGTTGATAGATTTTTTCCTTTCGTATGTGCAGAGAATATTTGGAAATTTATCTCCATGATGATTGTTATTATGATATCCTTCGATAAGATACAGAATATAGATATCAAATCTATGATATTACACATCGCGCTCAATATACATCTGCTACGTCAATTTCCACGAACATTATATTATACGAGGTGGGTGGGAAATACCGGCCCGCAGTCTTAAAACGTGGATATAAAGTCTATAAAGGCGTCGGCCAATTCGGGCGTTGTACGTTTTTCAGAGATTAAAAGAATCAGGCTTCCAATCGGCGCCTTGAAATCGGAAAAATTCGTACTCGTTGCTGAGGAGCTAGCGTTCGAAAAATTAGATGAATCGTAAAAAGTCGCTTATGGAGGAACGAAAAAAGTACCCATATTCACCTCTCGAGCAATCATGCGGTCATGTCTGAATTAATTAGAATGGCGATTTTTCAAACGCCCTTATCTTCGCGATGGGTAGAGATTTCTTCGTTTTTTAAGCCCTAACAGGTTGTTACTTATCGTGAAAAGCATTGTTATCACTTTGAGAACGCGATTCGTCGCCACCTCTGCACCGCTTGAGCGACCTGAATGAAACTTTGCTGCTTCTAGAATTCACCTCTACGAATTGTTGAAAGGTTCGATCAGAAATTCGAATCTGTCCAATCTAACCTATAAACGAGCCTAGCCCAACGATTAAGAATTCATTGAAAACTCTGTATTTTCTGAGAATTCTATCGGGATGTGATACTTAGACGCTTCCTGCCGGAATCCTGCATCCTATCCAAAAAGTTTCATTCAGATCGGTTGCGTGGTGTTGGAATGGCAACGAATCGCGTTTACGAAGTGATAACGATGCTTTGAGCAATAAGTAACAATGGGTGCAATAACGGCCGGGTCTCTGATAGCACCTCAAAACGCCAAATGAGATCCTGATTGTTGGAATTTCTGCAATAACGAACATACATCGGCATCCCGGACTGATCAACGAGTTCAGATTTTATTAACGGCTTAAAACTTGCCCATTTTCTTTTCCGCCTACCCTGTATACACACATTCTTAGTGTACATGTATATATATATATATGAAATTGTTATCTTACAGTACCGATCGCGTATCGACTCATATGTGTAGTATAAATAGGTATGCATATCTTTATAGCCACAGAACGATAAATAGAAAAAAGAGAACCGCGACATTGAACAGTCTTTCAATATCAACAAATTATATACCTGAACTCTTGCGATATTTTTGTATCATAATTGTTTATATTTATATATATATATATTTCGTAATCATAATTGATTCATTTTATTTGTCGTATTCCTTCTTTGCTCTTGTGTATTATTTCGCAAGCTAGCGCGTCTGTATTTGTGAACATCGCGCCAATCGCGCAATAATAGTATAACTGCGGGATGCAACAGTAAAAATGCTGAATCGCGCGATAACACACAATTGTAATACTGTCATCGTATCGTGCATGCTCTGCATGATCCACGGTTTATACAATTTGTACGTACACACGTGCATCGCCGCCGATGTGGGCGATACACAATAAAATGCAAGTAGCTATATACATAAGCACCTATACACCTGATATTACGAAACTTGGAAATTCTGTATAATGCATACATTCGTGAAAATATTGCACCATCCTATACCGGGCGATTCAGGTTGAGCGCGACACATTTTGTGGTTAGATTCTTGAAGAAATTCCGGAACGAAAAGTCCCTTGCCGAAAAATGATGTGACCACTGGTTTTCAAGCTACGTCAGATCCAGGTCGACCTATCACAGAGCTTGTACGCGAGTAAGCGAAGGCAGCTTGGATCTGCGAGTGAACAGTCTCAGAACACACTCACATATCAGCTTTGTGATTGGTTCGCTTGAATATTTTCGAACCCGCAAACTAGAGGTCACACCAATTTTTCACCAAGGAAAAATGTGTTCCGTTCAACCAGGATCACCCTGTACATTCTATCTGTGCCTGTACGCAATATAAAACTACGTAGATTGAAAATACAGAATGTAAAATGTGATGGAACGTACGTAGGTTCTGAATTCTAATTCAATCTAATCTGAATCTATCGAATCAGAGATTAGACCAATTCAGTGATAGTCATAACAACAACATAAGCAATGTCTCGGAATATTGTTTCCCGTTGTTCTCTTTCGTTTAGGTCGTTTCCTTCGCCAAAGAATATGTATATATGTATAAAATAATGCAATATGTATACTCAACGAAGTACATGCGCTGTACTCCGAGGATTCGGAATTGTGTGAAATATCAACTATAACAAGAGAAAAAAGGAGGCAAAAAGTAGAAAAATGGATGAATGAAAAAAGTAAATGGAATCATAACATCTGCGTGAGCCTGTTTTAAATTGTAGCCTTGTACGAGGGGGCATTGCAGGAAGTTGCGCGCGATTCCGAATAATTCGCCCGTGACGAAAAACAATCGAACTTTGTATTATACCTGCTCATATGCCACAAGCCATGCATGTACCGGAATAATCAACCCGGTATAGTATATAGTTATAATATGATATTTATAACGCAGGGAAAGAGAACAATTAACCAACAAAGACAAACAAAAGAGGAAAAAAGGTAACAGCAAAACATTGTTGTGACGTACCTGAATTTTCAGATAAATATCATGCGAAATGTATGTATAGGTTACCTATGTATAAAGAAGAAAGAAAAACGAAACGATGGAAAAAATCTATCATACGCATGACTTCAACTACAATAGACTTTTTGACTATGATAATGTAAATAAAAATTGATAGACAGGTTTTTTTCTCTTACCCTCTCGCAACCAACAATCGTAAAGCGTCGACATTTCCTTCGAAAGCTGCCCAAAGGGTTGGTGTCATACCGCCATCATCACGAGCGTTACAATCCCGTCTTGTAGCTTCTTTCAGAATTTCTAAAGCTCCGTCTCGCGCAGCCCTGTTTATTTATTTATTTAATTTCCAGGTTTCTTGTGAAAAAATATTCGTCACAGTCGTTTCATCTTCCATTTGTCTAATTTTATTGTATATATATACACATCTTGTTATGTATGTGTACGAATGAATTGTATATATATTTGTTAATGAGAGATTGAGCTTATGTATTCTGCTTTCTAAACGTAGATCCATGATGTTAGGTGCAAACAGCGGTATGTACTACGTATTATGTATGTATGTACCTACCTAAATATATATACGTACATACATATCCTGCCCACGAATCTGAAATTCTACGTGCATGACAGATAAAAATCTCTCTATATTCTAGTGAGAATATGATGTAGTGCGTATTTATCATATATACAGAATATAGGTATACCGCAGGTATACACAGAAACTGTTTCGAAAACGAGAGGCGTAAATTTCTGCAAACGCCGCGATCGTTTTGATGAAAAATAAATATTCCCTATGTTAGCCAGGTTAGATTGCCACCGCAGCGACGCTAATCACCTCTTAAGACGATGCTGTACCCTTTTTAACTTAAAACCTAATCACGTTAGGTCCTGTTTCCAATGCATATATGCAATAATGGGGAGAAAAAAAAAGGTGAAATTGATCTTAACCTTAAGTTGAAACTTAACCTCGAGTTTTCCCTTTGGCTCAACAAATAATCAAAAACAAATGGTGACACATAATTTGTATACGCCGCATGTACAATCCTGTTCATTATTGGGGTTGCTCGACTGAAGTTAGCTAGGCTCGCGGTAAGTTGTTCCAAGGGTGAAGCAGAGCCCTAATCAGCGCGTTGTATTTTCGAATTCGTTCAAACGCGTCGCGCTGATTGGTCTCTGCCTTACGCTTTGAGCAACTCACCGCAAGCGTAGCTAACTTCATAGCGTAGCCCCGCATTAATGAGAAGGAGTGTACATACATGGATAATGAATGATCGCGTATAATGCATATAATATAATGAAGCGTGTATGCAATGTTATACTTGAAGCAGGGATTTTATAACTTTTGAGTAAAGTAAAGTCGCTTGATCATAGTATAATGAACCGCAGGTGCAAAAATTCGAATGTTAGAGAACCAGAAAAGGGGGAGAGAGAGAGAGCGAGAAACAAAAAAGGAAAAGCCACTCGTGACACAAATGTGTAGATCGAGCGATGAAAAGAAATGAAATGAAATGGAATGAAGGCGACAAAAAAGGCACTATATGTATATCGGACCGACAGCCGAAGTGGATCGGGAGAAAAGAGAAGAAGGAAGGAAGAATGATGGAAGCCTAGGAACAGGTTTCCTCGCTCGCTAAACAAAAAACAAAAAAGACCTATAGTATACATAGTATGCTGTACCGATACCGGAGATTCAATGGTACTATACACACTACGATTAACAAATAAATGAATGAACAAACAATTGTTACTCACTTGTGGAATCTTTCGGATGACATATTGAACGACCGCAATTTATTACTTCAAGTTGTAGGTTTATATATGCGGGATATCAAAATATTGCAGATTTGCTCCTGCTGCCGACGATGATGATCATGCAGAGATATATGTAGAATATATATATTCAGTATAGAAATTCGAAGAAAACAAACAAACATAAAAGAACACTCGCGCACACGCGCAATTGTCTTTTTGTATATATTGTGTTATCCTTTTGTTTAGGACATAATTGTTATTATTACCATAATTATTTCCTCTACGCGTTGCTTATGCAATTCACACTTATGATATACTTGTATGTATACGTATATTGTATAGACTGCTATTCGTAGGATTTAAAAATCATGAAATCCGACGGCGAAGCTGCATGAATAAATAAATAGATAAATGAATAAATAGATGAACAAACAATATAGACACTGCGGAGCGCACTTCACGCGCGAGAAACTAATCGTCGCGTTGCCAATAGTTTATAAATAAAAAGATACGTGTATTTAAATTCGATCAATTGATCACAATTTCATCGGAATGTATACTTTATGATGTACAATATTCGTCCGGTAGAACTATAATCGTGAATTGTAAGTTAAATACATAGGTACGAGTAAAGCCCGTATATAGCCGATACGGTATGGCGTCTACCAAAGGCAACACTTGAACACTGTGTGAGTTGAGGAACTTGAAACTTGAAAGAGAAGTACGTATGTAAGTATACTGAGTGAAGTGAGTGTACCTGAACGAGCTACAGTATCGTATCGTATCGTATCGTATCGTATACTATACTGTACGTAGAGAACTTCAGAACGTTCGTTCGTTCGTTCGTTCGAATATAACGCTTAACACAAAAGTAAAACCCTACCTGCTGCAGGCTCCACCACCTGGGGGCTTATCACGGTTCTCGGATTGAGTGAAAATGACGAATGTGAGCAACTCACCCAATCACGAATAATCTCACCTCGTGAAAATACGAGACTACTCGCGTGAGCTGACTCGGCACGAAATTTCATGTGAAAAGGTGAGATCGAGACAGTTTACCTCGAAAATAACGCATACGTAGATGGCAGCGCTATTACTCGAGCGACGAAAAGTTCAAAAATCCAAAAACGACGCAAATTGTGAAAGTCGTGCTTATTGACGACTGAAATGGATAATTTGATGGTGATACTATTCATGCCAAATAGAGAAAATAACATGATGAGAATACGTAGAAGATTACGGGATGCTTCAAATCCATTTTCGGTACCGGAAAGTGAATTTCGCAGCCTTTACAGGTAAACAATTTTCGATACTTTTGGAGGTTATATTATCTTGATGTGATGCTTATAGTAAAAACTAAAAAAAATTAACATTCGAATAGTGGATGTGATATTCCATTTTACGTCTAGTAAAGAGAATATGTGATGAAATTCTTTATAATGTTTCAAAGATTATCCAAGGCAGCAGTGCGAGTACTCATTGAAGACCTACGACCTTTAGTACCCAACGTTACACGACGTCACGCGGTTCCTGTTGAATTGCAGGTATTGAACTAAAGATATGACGAACTGATATGGTGGATTAAATTTCACAATGTATTATAAAATGTATTGTGCTAATTATTTTTTGGTACAGGTTTTATGTACGCTGAACTATCTAGCTTCTGGTTCGTATCAAAAGCGAGTTGGTCAAGACTATTTGTCATGCTTGGCTCAGTCGACAGTTTGTAAAATTTTACGCAACGTTGTCAATGCATTAAATGAATTAATGCCTGACTGGATTAAATTTCCAATTGAAGATGCCGAAATTCAAAATGTTAAAGAAAGGTTAGTTTTACGAATTTATTTTACAATAAAGTAATAATGAACTATAATCACAAAACACGAAGGGCAAATTTAATTATTGATCTTATGGAATTACATCTTATACATTCAATACAACATTTTATCATCCTGTTCTAGTTTCTGGGCACACACGCAATTTCCTGGCGTTATTGGCGCGATTGATGGAACGCATATAGCAATTGTTCCACCAAATGCTGAGAGGGAGCATCTCTACCTTAACCGGAAATTATATCATTCGCTGAATGTTCTCATTGTACGTACGACATTATTTAGAGAATGCATAAAAAATATGTAAAAATATACATTTTTACAGGTGTCGGATTACGAGGGTAGAATTTTGACTGTAAATGCTGCCCATGGTGGTAGAACGCACGATGCCAGAGCATGGAGAGCATCTCTTGTATCTAACCACCTGCAAGAGATGTATGCTGCAGGACGAAGAGATGCCTGGCTTTTAGGTAACCACTTTTAGTCGACGTGTTTATATTTTAACTTCGGCTATAATATGGATGTATTGAACTATATGTATATGCTTTTTCTAGCTGATAGTGCCTACCCATTATTACCGTATTTGATGACACCGAAGCTGCGTGAAGCAGAGGGTACACCATCCGCGAGATACACGCAACATCATGTCCGAGCGCGGTCCTGTGTAGAACGATGCATAGGTGTTTTGAAGGGTAGGTGGCGATGCCTTAGAAAAGAGAGAGCCATGCATTATGCACCAGAAGTTGCAGGTAACATATTGTTTGTGTAATATACCGATTATCCTGTTGATTGTTGTATGTAAGTATTGGCTCATTATATTTTCAGCTCGAATAGTAAATGCTGCCTGCGTTTTACATAATATCGCTATTCAGTGGAGACTTCCAGAACCACAGCCGTATTACGATGAAATAGATCTAGAACTCCCAAGAGGAAATGAAGATGTACCAATGGTCAATGGGAATGAGGTTCGCGAGCGAATCATCAATATGTACTTTCAAAATGAAATGCCATGATGATTATGCAGACAAATAATTGTACATATAATAATTTGCGAAAACGGAATGAAAAATACATTATTTTAGTATGAACAAACGTTTATTTTTTCAACATATATTCTACTAGTACTATTCTAGGTAAGACGGAGCAATTTTCTCCACATCTTCTCGCAAACGTGTGACATTATTGTCGACATTCCTCATTACAATATCGACATCTCCGTGAATATTTTTCAAACATTCGGCTATTTCTTTGTTCAACTTTAGGTTCTTTTCAGCTATTTTTAATTTTGCTTCTTCGATCTGGATCATTCGGTCTTGGTATTGTTTGGTATACGCCACTTGTTCCGCCAATAACTCAATTTTTTCTCTCATTAAATCGATCGCTGTCCTCGCATTACTTTGCGTTCTGGCACTTCGATTATTATGATTACTCGGTTCTGAAAAATCACAAAATTGAGATAAAACTATGTTGTTTTCAAATGGTATATACTACTTAATTACCTCTCACAATGTCGATATCTTGAAAAACAAAAAAAAACCAAAAAAAGATATCGGTAATACCTTTGTTTTGTGTATCGTGAACACCGGTAGTTACTGGCACACCTGGTGTTCTTTGCCCTCGTGCAATAACTTCTCTTTCGACGATGTCAACTCCTATATTTTCATTCAAAATACTGGTGCTTTCCTCCTCCTGTAAATATTGAACGTTAGTCTTCACATTACTAGCATATGAACGATATGTTTGCCAATAAAAATAAACTGGTTGTACTTACTTCTGCCATGAGATCTAACTCATACGAGTCATCTAGTTCATCGAATCGCGACCCAATTAGGGATATCGCTGGCTCGCAGGAAAAATTCCTCGCTCTAGGCATTTGATCGCTGGGAGCCACTGAAGGACGTATCTGCAAATATTCCAATTTGTGTAAAAATCAATTATTCGATGTGTTAATTACAACATATTATTACAGCAGGTGATGTTAGATCCTAGCGTTACCCTGTAGTTATTATAATTCACTGCAAACTGCTCATATAATATATTATCCTGTCGACTGTCTGGATCATTTTTGTTTCCATATCATTGAGTGGGTCGACATTATGAAGAAATAACAGTCTGTTCTATCTGAGAAAACTAGAAAGTTGTGTTTTTGCCTAAATAAATTGTTCAAGCTACAACCCCACATTTCACTCAATTTTATTTAATAAAAGTAACATTATATAAGAGTACAATGTATACCGATATTCTCTTACCCTCTTATTATCGATTGGATGACCAGCAAGTCCCTTTGGGTAACCTTCTACGGTTCTTTTTGAAGGTCCCGCTGAACTTAATCTATTAGAAGATCCTCCCTCTGGGACCCTATTCCTCGGAGATATATCCGTTGTTAGCCTTTCAAAGTTGCCTCCTTCTGGGATATTCTCCAAGCCGGCAGACTCCAATCAATTATTTCCAGTAAATTCTCCTCAATATCTGTTAATTGAATAACTTTCGGTGGTCCCCCGCCAGTACCACCAGCATAGCTTTTATTCGTTGCGCACTTCTTCAAGACATTGCTCTTCCAGTCTCTCCATGTCTATATTTATGTCCAAATAATAGGCGTTAATTAACAAATTCATTTGATAACACCAATTACAATTTATTCCCTTATTACCTTCTGCCATTCTTTTGGCATCTTACGTGGTCCATTGGCCGCTGCATTCAACGAGTTGCTGATCGTTAACCACATATCATCCTACGTTAACAAAATCAGTTAACGAAGATATTCAGTTAATTAATTTGAGGCAAGGCTGAAGATGCATGAGTGCTAGAGAGACAGAACTCAAATTTCTAACACATTTTTTTGAGAGATAAACATTTTTAGGTTACCGGCATTGCCGAAAAAATCGTAATGTGTTATATACTTACTAATTTTTTTTTGTTTCCGCTGTTATATCGCAAGCGGCCTTTTGCAAAATCTGGGTGCTCCTTCATATATTTTAATAGAATATTCTTCTGTTTTTCTGTGACATTCATATTGACTGTTTTTGTTTTTACACTCACTCGTATCCACAAACTCTGACGTTCAATCCGTTGCTAGTATATACATACTACGATTGAACAATGGCGTCGATCTCACATCGTGAAAATGTGAGATCCCTAGCCGGAAGTGCCCTAGTGATCTCGCATTTTCACTCGACCGTTCCGTGATTGGGTGACCGAAGTCACGTGAAATGAAAATGCGAGAAGTGAGTAAACTCGCTCGAGAACCGTAATAAGCCCCCTGAACTCTTACCACTAGGCACAACCGGACAACAGCTCCGCTCACCTTACATCCACGCGTTCTGTAGCTTGCTATAGTTACCATTTTACACGGTTTAGTTGGTGTCACGTTCAAAATTCGTGTGTGTGTCTGCATCGCATACGTACTCACGCCTCTATCTTACTCCCACCTGTTGTAATTTCGTATATACATATACATAGTATACGTAGCTCGCTCTAAAGTCGCTCGTTTTATATCTACTATCGATCTATATCCATCTCTTTCCCTCTCTGGCATACCGCTTCTTTGTTTGCTCTACCTTTCCTCTTTCTCTCTCTCTCTCTCTCTGTCCATTTTTTTTGTTTTGTCTCTTCTTTTTCAAGTCTGGCACCTGTTATTTGACTAGTTATAACTGAAATAGAAACTACAATCTACCTTACCGACAAGATATAACAACCGTTTTTTTTCTTGTCGTCGTTCCTTTTTGTTTCAATCAATTGTTTTAACTCGTCGGTAACACGACGATCTGCCTCATAACATTTGTTATCAATTAACACGCGTCCGCGAGCGCACAGCAATTTCGAAAAAAATATACGTGCGCAGGACGTAATCTTTTGGTCTCTCTTTTCTGTCTTCATTCTTCATTTATTATATCGCGATATTGATTGTGATGGGCGAGTTATTGAACGTTGTAAATTATGTCGCGATGTAAATGATATTGAAAATTGGATTCTTTTTTGTTTGTACTCTTGTTTGTTTGTTTTTCATCGGGCGGTGGGAATTCTAGTACGACGATATTAATATAATATAGCTGTCTCTGCAATATATATATATATACATATTTCATATTACCTATCATAAATAACATCTGAGTAGGTTACAAGAATAGAATTATTACTATATATATACAGCTGTATATAGTATATATGTGTACATATTATACGACGCATAGAATGTAGTATGTAGTCGAATATATCGATTTTCAAACATATATTAAATAAACGTTGATTATTAACTTTTAACGATCATCTTTATAGGGATATGAAAAAAACACTATAATACCCAATAAAGAAGCCACGCATGTACTACATTTTATGATGGATTTATAAGAAATAAAAATATGTGTACCTATATATAGCATAGTAGAATACGTATATATTAGTAGTAAACTGTGCGGGTATATAAGCTGCAAAACTTCGCGGGACATTGATCAGTTCCCATTGATAATATCCCCCTACAAAACTCTTGCTCGTACTCTGAAGTAGTATAGGATAGAGGTGAAGCCCGCGTGCAATTAGCTATCGTGGCGACATCTAGCGAGCCTGGACTCCCAACTGGCGGTCAGATTGGTCAAGAATTTTTCAGAATCTCGGTCTCATTTTCGCAAATTTGTGAATCGATTCGCATTGTCTTGCAAAATAGTAATTGTATAGGTGTCAGGAAGTGCGCTCTGGTCAACTAGATTCGGGAAAAACGTCGTAATAATTATGAATCAAATAATTTGTGAAACATAACCTCAAGTCACGTCTCACAGCGGAATAAGTATATTACAAATTCGTACGATATTTATTTTGCCCTAGCCCACCAGGGCGCGCTTCCTGACACTTACATAATTGTTTCCCAAGAAAATCCAAACCGATTCGAAGTTTTGCAGAAAAATGAAATCGAGATTCAGAAAAACTCTAAAATCGGCCACGTGATCTCGTCCTCAAAACTCCTTAATATTCATGAACTCGCCGTAGTAGAGAGTTTTTCACATGCTTATTGGGTCCGCGCTGCATTTGTTTTATTGGAGTGGCGTGATTATAGTTCGTGGCTCACTAGAGGCGTTGAAAATTACGATTGGCTTTTTTCGTATACCTCTTATGGTGAAATGAAACCGGAAGCGACTTCGACAATGTGTAACAATGCGCGTCTCGCTTCCGATCTCATTTCCGCTCTCGGCAGCTTCTAGGGCTGTACGGCTAATCCGGCTGATTAGCTAAAGCTAAGCCAGCTAATTAGCTAAAGCTATGCCGGCTAACAAGCCGAATTAACCATTTTCGCCGGCTAAGTCGTACAGCACTAGCAGCTTCTATAGATTACTAAAGTCTATGGCAGCTTCACTTCCAGTGAGAAAGCCATTGACCTGTAGACCTGGACCGCGCAATCCCTATCTTACGAGGCTCAGAGAGTGGTCATAAAAAGTATGAGAGAGACAGAGCTTGTGAGTGCCAAAGACTGTAATACTCTTTGGCCCGTACAAGCTCCATCTCTCTCACTTTTGACGACCATCTTAAAGTGCGGATTGCGCGGTCCAGGTCTACAGGTCTATGGAGAAAGCTGAGAAAGCTCATGCTGAAGCTTGCGTGATTCCACATCAGCGGCGCCGCGCCGTCTAACACGCAATGGATTTTCGAAACTAATCGGGGAGGACTCTCGGTCGGTAAAAGAGTGCTTGCGCTCTACCCTTATCACTCTCGTAGCTCGTAGGAAAGCCTTTAGTCTTTAGGAAAGGCTTCACTAAAGCTACGCGAGTGATGAGGGCACTCATATAGCCTTTAGGAAAGCGTTTAGCCTTCAGAAAAGGCTTCTATGAAGCTACACGAGTGATAAGGGTAGGCCGTCAGCACGCGCTTACCGACCAAAAATCCTGACAGATTAGTTCCAAAAATCAATTGCGTGTTAAATGGCGCCACTAATGTGGGAACACGCAAACGTCAACATCAAAGAGTTGGTCAACATGAGCTCTCTTAACTCTGTTTCTCTCTCTCTGCCTATACTCTTCACCAGAGATACCTTATAATTTATAAATACGAAAACAGTAACAAACTAAAGAAACAAAAAGCGACAAAAAAATGGGTAATTATTATACTTTATGAAAAATTATGAATATACGAAGTCTGTATACGTAATTAATAATTGCAATAGAAATATCTCAATCTTTTTTTCTTTTTCTAATTGAAATTGTCATATTTTTGAATTCTTCAATTACCATTATACTATATAAAACTTCACAAAAGGTATAATACTATACCTATAATATAAATAAATAATTTACTTATAATATTGAAACGTCGGAAATTGATGTTGCTTCATTCAATTCCTTGTTTTGTTTATTTTCTAATTCATTTTATTTTTGTAAATAAAACAAAACAAAAACAGGATTCCGGGCGTTCTTATTAATCTTAGCTACAGCAGCTCTACTAATGGATGAGATAAATTCTCAACCAGTTGATGATGTGGACAGCTGTCTATTCATTTGCGACTATTGTTTTAAGGTACGACAAATTTATGTAGTATACCTATTATCGATGATAATATCTCTCTAGTTCATAGCCCATCGTGCGTAATTCGATTAGGACCACGTGAAATTGCGCCAAATTTTTGAACACGAGACGAATACGGTTGGCACACCTGGTCACGTGACGCGTGTCGCGTGTCGCGGCGTGGTGATTGGCTAGCTCGTATAAAATTTCCCAGTCTGCCAACCGTATTCATCTCGTGTTCAAAAGTTTCGCGCAGCTTCGAGTGGCAAACGATCGAACACGCACGCGCTAGAGACTTTTGAACGTACGGACATGTGTGTAACAAATCAATGCCACGAATAACAAAATTCGAAAGTATATAATATCGTTTCTATTCAAGTTTAAACGTTTTGATTTCGTTTTTTTTCTTCATATGTGTATGTATACTTCTCTCGTGAATTTTTGTTTTTCTCTGGTATATATCACATTGCAGAAATATTCCATTTCTATTATTTCTCTCTTTCTTCTGTGTTGAAAAATAAAACGAAAATAACGAATACAGGGCGAAGTTTTGCTGAACTGCGCGAACGAATGTCTGATCAGCGAAGTCGGTGGTATGAGCAAGACATGGAAGACTGTTTGCCCGTATTTTTCGCTATACAGAACTTCATGGAAAATGGAATGACATGTATACCTAACACGAATTTTATGTACACATACCATAGTTTACCGTTTCTAATATGTAATAATATGTAATTATATATCAAACTAAACTCCGCCTATACATCTATATAACATAGAATATTCTAATTATTGCACTGTGCTGTATTTCATTGTATGTATCCTGCATACTGTTACTATTATAATATATGGTATTCTTATGTAATCAAACTTTAAGACTGCAGATAGCCGCTGCTAAAAATCGTATCCATAATTATTATATTCTTTCTCCAGAGAAATAAATAAATCATGATGAATAAATCAAAATTGGAATACAGTGGTCATTACAATGAATTGATTTTCGATCATAGAAAATCTGTCTAAATGTGTGGTTCGTGTTCATTGTGTGTATTTTTTTTTTTTTTTTTCTTGTCTGAACCGTTTCACTCGATTTCCGAAAAAATAATTCAAAATAAAGATCACGAACAATGTAAAGTCAGGCGTTAGTTTCTTAATTAATCCATACTTTATTGAATTGTATCGCTATTATCATTATCATTATTGTTGTATTATTAGATTTTTCTTTCCTTAAATTATTATATTATATTTTTTCAAGTTTTATACAGCTATATATAGTATAAAGTTTATAAGAACATTATTTTTGTTGTTCCTCTTCTTCTTCAGGCATACGTATGGTACAAAAAAAGTTGATTAAATTTTCCTTCCGCTTTCGTTAATAATACATACACAGATTGATGATGAATCGACTTGGACGGAATCAGTGAGCTTTCGGTTTCACCGATTTAGTTTTCTTCAATTTCTTCAGTCCGTTTATATTGGTTTTCAACAAACTCCAATAAGCCTGTTGGAACTTATTCACATCCTTGGAATGAATCTGGAAGTAGAAGCAAGAGAGAGAACAAAAGTGAGAGTAATTCTTTTTTATCGCGCATCTATTCGCTCGGCAACAAAAAAATAGCCATAAATAGTTGGGAGAGGACTTACGACCGTTGATATCTTTCTGGATCTCAGCGACGCTCTTACTAAACACAGATATTCACTCGGCGTAGGTAAGGCAGGCCTGCCTTTTCGAGGTGCAGGTTTTTCATGCCCGTCAACTGTAAACAATGATTGAAATTTTGACTACAGTTCAGAATCGATTATTCGCCTCTTCGACGAAAAAAAAAAAAGGAAAGTTGATAATAATTTAATGAACTTACACCGTTTGATTGTCAATGCGACAGATCCCGATAATCGTGACTTGTCAAATAGCCGCGTCAGCTCTACTAGAAACTGAAATTAATAGACATAGAGACGGCTATCAATACCGAAGGGTTGATAATTGCAATCGTATTTCATTATGTTCGACTGTGATAAATTTAGATCTTTTATTCACACTTTACCAATTCATTCTCGAGTAAAACCATTCCGCTGATATAACATATGCTACGTTCGTCCGGCGCTCTCGGGATATATTTGTAGATTATAGCTAGCTTTTCCAGTTCCCAGTTTTCGAGGTTAAGTTTAACAAACTCCTCACGATTCTATGAATTCACTGTGCCACAGTGCCACTCTGTGCGCTTATTGGAGAGCTTCCAATCTATGTCGGCGTGACGTCACTTCTCGGCGTTAAGACGCCTTCTCATCGGCGTCAACTGAGCCGGGATTCTGCACATGAAATTCGTTAGCTAACGACATCGTTAATCGACATGCATCCAATTGCAGGGACGATCTACCGGAAAGGCGCAGTGCCTATAGGATATCGCTAGCTAACGATATCGTTAGCTAACGAATTTCCCGGAAGCTAGCGGATGAACAAATCCATGCTTGGTTGTATAACATAGCAGCCAGCTTATTAACGGTTCGTGCTCTATTCCCAATACCGGAAAGATCTGCAACTGCACTCCAGAAATCCAGAGGTTTCCCTTCAACGCAGTCATAAGGCTACAGGAACCCTTTTTGGGAGTACGATAGCTTTGCAAATGATTGCATGATCGTTTCGAGTGAGGCAAGATGTCAATTCATGGCATAGATATTCGAACGATATTCTCGAGGCGAAATTCCTTCTGAAACCGTTCATCTGTAACCAATCGGAATCACATCACATCTCGTTGGGAGAAGTATATATTCGATATCGGAATATATGCCATTATACTGATCAGTGACAGAGAGGACCCTGGGGCGTGATGAACGATCTACGCCTTCGACGTCGTAGAAGTAATGCTATTAGAGCTCGGCATTTCCGCTCTTTCTTCGGAAGTATGAGCTTTTCTAGTTGTAACTATTTTTTTTGATTCAGCTCGTTGCTACATCCACGTACTAAGTATATAAGAATGTTGAATATTCTCAAGACTTATCGCACACTCGCAGACACGCAGGATTCTTCGACTTTTGGTGCATCTATTACGCAGGCAGCCAGCGCAGACCTGCTTCGTAAGCCAATCATATTGCAGGGTTGAGTAGAAACAACCAGTCAACAGTTGCTGATGCGTGCCACCTCTGCGTCAAAGAATGAATTCTTTTTGACGATCCCGGCATTCGTGCCTCGTGGCTGCGATCCCGTGATGTTTTCCCTGTCGAATATTGATCCCAAAAACATTGGTAATACTAAGCATGCGCCGTTGTCTGCATATTTTGTATTCTGCTTATCCTCGAAAATTTGTTGAATCGCTTTTGTGATTTTTTTTCGCTAACAGCACAATCAATACCAACGTGAATTGGTCATTTACTTCACCACCAATATCAACTAGAATTTGAAGTACCAATATGAATATAAATTAGTGATTTGGTGAATGATCTTGTCATCGGAGACGCTAACCATCCTTTCGCATAATCTGAGGCCGCTGACAATATACATCGCTCTCATGGCCTTATGCCTATCAATGCATATGGACTTTTATGTGGATTGAAATCCCAGAGGCCGTAAGCATGCAAAAACCATTGCACGTGCGCAGTGAACCTTGAGTTTTTTAAACTGCGCATACGCTACGCCACTTGCATCCTGCTTATGGTTTCTGGAGTTTGATGTGCTCCCACCTTTTGTGCGTCACTGTACAATTTAACGTCAGAATAAATATTGGTATTATCTCGTACTATGGCCGTCCCACCAGTTATTTTCCTCCACTGCTTTCCTCCCACAAATGACTAACAGGAGAGTGAAAGCAAAATGGCTGCCTAGTGTTCCTTCATTGTAAAGCTCCTACTTGTATCGATCGTGTTCTGCTTGTCTGAATGTTTCAACCGATAAAATCTAACAAACAGCCCGGAGTCTATGGTCTCTAATCTCCACGAACAAGAAATTTTCTGGCTGAGGACCTAAAAATTGCGTCAACCAAAAGACGGTGAAAAAGGCGCAGTAACAGGAGTTTCTTATAGAGATTGAGACTGTGAAATACTGTACGGAAGTGATAGTGCGTTTCGCATCTTCTCTCCTACGAATCCCAGGTGACGGATCTGTAAGCGTAACTGTTTTTGTCTCTAATTGGTTAAGAGTTAAGGAGATGTAGTACGCGAGATCGAATCACAAGGTCAATTTCAGTGTACGCCTATCGATACTTAGGCTGAGTTCTGAAATTAGCTGGCAGTGCTGTCAGCAGTCTTCTGTCTGCGTCGCACTGCTGGATTGGTGCATTACTCTCTCTCTTTTCTGCTGCATTTTTATCACTCGCAGCCAATTTCGGAACACGGATAGGCATGTCCTCTGCCTTCAGAAACGTGAAAAAGTTATTGATCGTAAATTATATTGTTTTTGGAGTTGCACTGCGCAGCTAATCGTAATCACGGGTCGAATGACGACACCGCGTGTTTAGCATTTACCGCAAGTCTACGTAGTTCCGAATAGCGGAAATTCCGTAGGCGTCACGGTCTTATGGACGGTGCGCAAGCTGGAGTTGTGGGCGAGGGGTATAAATCATGGGGGAAGTACGTGAGGTAACGCGTCGGCCATATTGACTGGCGCCATTTGCGCGCCACGTTCAAACCAGTGGCCCTATATATTAATTACTATCGACGCATTTAGCATTTTTTGTTGTGCAACCTATTGCCGCACAGTGCGGCATATTGTATCTAGACATAAAAGCAAGAATAATAATGTATATCCGTTGGGATATAAATTTACCGTACATCCTAGCCTCTAAACCTCTAAAATTATAAAAACGATGTCTCGCAACAGATTACTACACTTACTGAGCACGTGGCTGAATTCACATTAGATATAATTACCTTGTCGTAGAATATCCGTAAAACTATGAAAATCACTGAAAACACTACACACAAACTTAATGTTGTATCAGGCACTACGTAAACAAATATGTACACGTAATTGAGGGGTCTGCAATATTAGGTGGTCCCTCGATCGAGTTATAGCTCAGGTAGAGGATAACGTATGCTCACGAGGATCCGGAAGGTAATGCCGATAGGCGCAACTCCTACAGGATTATGGCCTTCTTCGGAGACCGTGAAGATTTCTCCGTTCACCAGATCGGTCGCAGGATTCAAATCAGGGGCTCATGATCGGATCCCTCCACCTTGTTGATTACCAAAAGAAGAATCCAAGGTAGATCCGAATGCGGGAACTCTTGCAAGAATGAGGACGATGGCTACGCCGCGATGGGCGCGCGTCAACAGATGACCAGGAAATTCCTTCCCATTTCGTTGTCTTTGAAGAAAATGGAATCTACGCTGCGGTATTTTGTATATCAAGGTTGCATCTATGCCGCCTCTTTCGCCAAACTTCCGATTTCACCTTCAATTTTGCGAAAAACATTCTCGAAAGTGAGCCATGTTTGCAATGAGACACAGCACTAAGTGAATTCTTTTTCAATATCTGGTAAAAGCTATCCACTCGTCACATTCTTCATCTTGAATTTAAGACCAAGATCCACGGAATCGGATGAACGACTGAGGCAAAATCACGACCAATTGTAAACTGGAGCATGAAACGGCAAATTTTCGACGCCGGAAAGAGCGTGGCGGGCGACTACCTCTGTCTGCAGTTATTTAAATTTCTGTCTCAGGTCTGTCGCGCGGAAAACCGAGAAACACGCTTTTTGTCTAGGCATCACCCTTTCGAAGATGGCATGCATTAGGGGATTATATTCGGAATTTAATCTCATCCCATGGTCCAATAACCGTTTCATTGGCCGCCCAAAAATTACTACGATTCATAGAATAAGGTCCGGACAAGCAAAGCATGTGAGTGTGAATTGGTCCATGCCGGTTAATCGTTTCTGCGAAGGTAGAAAACCGCTCGAAAATCTGACATCGAACAGCTATTTCTCCGACGCTCGCTTGAAATTGGTCTCTTATCATTTGTCAATTCATCTCCAACAATAATATCTTCATTAAATATTCCTGATAAATCTTCCGATCAAATATGTTGCACTGTTTGTGTCTGTCCAGCATACATCTTCTGTCCGGAATCATCCGCATACATATTCACACCGCTCCGCACTGCCGTCGAGATGCATAGAGAGGCTGGTTTTCTGCTCGTTCTGCTATTTTTGGCTGATTTTCTGATGATCCAAGCCGGTGAGTTTTCCCTGTTCATTTATTTCGCTCGCCAACCCTTTTTTCCAGCACTAGGGGAACCGCCCCCGCGCGCCTCAGCGGAGCCCGTAGTGAATGATACAATGTTGGATTTTCTGGTGCCAAAACTATTTCATATACCTTTAATATAGTTAGAGGGATGGATAGGTAGAATTCTTCATCATGCGATGGTCTAAGCCGCATCTTGAGGGGACTAGGGAGGGTTGAAATGGTCGAAAAATCACTTTTCGGTTTCTTGGGGACTTCGATAGTGGAATCCTTCGAGAATATTTCGCCGTTTGAGTTGTTAAAAAATTTGCAATATTGACGTCAGAGGATCACGAAATGTAATGTAGCGTGTTAATAGCCGAACGCAAGTATATAGCCGTTCCTGAGCGAACGGCCCCGTTACGCTAATTCCGAGGATTTTTTCTCGATTTTGTGAAACTATATTTCTGGGTCTTTCTACCACGAAATCTAAAAAACTGCTGGAGATATAAACCTAAAATTTATACAGAAGTTGTAAAACATGACGACGCATTGAAATGCGATGGGAAAAAAATTGTTTTCCTAGTTTTTTAATAACAATTAACTCGAATATTTCCAAAATTTGCATTACTTGGACGCCATTCTGTTAATGATGTTTCTATTTTTGAATGATCTGCGGTTGCTCGTTCGTGTGAGCTTAATTAATTATTACCGTTCAATTTGAAAACTGCAATTTTCATTACCAACTGAATCACACACTGTGATACGTTGAGCTTCGAACACATCTTTCCTTTCAGCCAGCTTCAGATGAAGATTTGATAAATTTATGATTCTCTTCCTCTTGTGTTCTATCATTCATGTATTCAAATAATTCAAATATTCGCAATATCGATAGAAGCATGAAGTAGTGATTATTCATTTAGTACGTTACGGGCAAAATGATCAAAAGTACCTACTATCTACCTCAAAATAATATAGCCCGGAATATAGAATTTGAGAATTATACATTGTACAACTTATCGACAGCTTTATTATATTCTACTCTCAATTGTTTAGACTCAACAACGCTGGGAGAGACGACTCCCGCTACTGCAAGAAATAGAAGAATCGCAGCCCAGCCACCTTACGTATTAAAACCTGAGACCATATTGTATCTAGATTGCAGAACACAATCGAAGTTGCCGATTTATTGGCAACGTAATTCACAAGACATAACCAATGACACGGAACATTATGAACTCTTGGAAGACGGGAAAAAAATCTGTATAAAACTTCCACATACGGAAATTCTATTGGGCAATTATACTTGCAAGCATAATACTTCTGCGCCGGAAAACCTCTCGTTTTTCCGAGTGATCGGTAAGTTTATATTAGCGCCGCTGAAAACAAAAACAACGAAAACCTGGAAGATGAAAAGCAAGAGAATGTTTAACATTAATTTTTCTCCCTGAATTTCAAGATGTACCTCGAATAATCTTGTCAGGAGACTCCACCGTAGTTGAACGGGAAAAATTGAATCTTCAATGTAGAATATCGGCGGAAGGTTTGAGACCGAAAATAGCATGGACTTTTGGTAACAGTACTTACACCGCAAGCAGAGGCCGCGTTCAGTTATCAAAGGACCCAGAAACGGGTGTAGAAAATAGTTTTCTGACTGTTGAAAATATAAGCATGAGTGATGCCGGTCCCATTCTCTGCAATGCCAGTCTTAATGTTGTTGGCCGTATTGATGTCAATGGATTCACACAGCTAACAGTCAGAAGTGAGTCCGCTGTATTCTGGCAAAACTTCGGCATCTCCGTTGGGACCATTGCTCTTTGCGCCATACTTGGCGCCATTTTTTTCATAATATACAAGAAGAAACGCAACAAGGCTGAATTCGCGGGATCCGACACTGAGCACAGCCCAGGCATGTCACACATTCACGTATATTGATTTTTCTTACGTCTCTCTCTCCCTTTTCTGAACTCCGAGCCGCATGAACTTCAAGCAAATGGAATATTCCTCTGTGGAAAAATTTTATTCTGGTCTACACTCTGCTCTAAACCAAGCAAAGACAACTCAAAGTTCGTGTACTAGGAAAATAAGATGTGTGAATATTAGGCATATATAACAGATTAGTACGGACCTGGAGATAAATCATAGCTAATATAGTTTCATTAGAGATTTTAATGTCTGGGAAAGCTTTTGTCTATCATTTGTTAGAGAATGGAATCCAATCTCTGCAGAAGATCGTTACATACCTTTGCAAGGCCCGCGTGCTCCTTTGCGACTTCCGGTCCAGCCGCCTGTAGCCCGGCAACAAATTTCGCACCTGATTATGAGGCTATTCATTTTCAGAATCCCTTACAAGATCCTCGATGAAATCGATGATCCCCAAGTTCTTTCTCCGCCGCTGCCTCAATTTCACGTAACTTAAAGTTCCCCTCACGCTCACTCTGGCTCTCTCTCTCGGTCAAAAATCTGCGAGTCAAAATAATCAAAAAATAACAATTGACTTGGGTTTTATTTTCGAGTCATCGAGTCGTCGTGTTTTTGGTTTATCGAGTTCGTAGTCAAAATTTATTTATTATCCACACGCGCGCATGCAACACATTTTCTCACACAATTCTACGAAATTTGGCAAAATTGATGATAAATTTCAAATTCTCATCTCCTTCATTATTACATCTGTATATTTAGAATGACATTCTTTTCAATATACTTAAATACATTTAATATATTTTTTCTTTTTTGTTTTCTCTCGCTATTTCCACAGTGAATGAACGCCTAAACGCACGGACGCACGACTAAGAAGGTGAATAACTGTTGGATATTGATGGAAAATAGAATAAGAAAACGAAACAAAAAAAAAATGATCGAAGCTAATCAAAGAACGAATTACAGCAATAAAAAATGAAAAGAGAAAAGATAGAGGAGTGAAAAAATGTTGAAAAAGAAGATCGAGGAAGTAAATTTGAAAAAATTGAATAAATGAACAAATAAGGGAAGAAGTTTTCGCAATGTGTGTAAACGAGGTCCGCATGAGAATCTGTCGAGCTGTAACGGAGGTGCTCTAATATCGCCGCAACCTCTGTTAAATTAGCTTCATCCCAGCAAATCTCTCGCTGATCTAATGTTGTCACACGCCACATATTCAATTGTTAAAAGTCGAAAATAATTTGAAAATAAGATTGAGAAGAAGAGGAAGAAAAAGGAGGAAGAGGAGCAGGAAGAAGAGAAAGAGGAGGAGTAGGAGAAAAGAAGACTGTTGAAAGCGCTTAAAGCGAATATCGGAACACACCGTTGGTAATGAACGTGAAACTGTTTCATTGAATTTATTTGATTATCTTCGATTATCATTTCTTGAGTAAATTGGAAAAAGTTTTTGCACTATCAATCGACTAGATATTTTTCCCGAGTCGATTTCTAGTCAACCCGAGAGTTAATTTACTGTAATTCAGGTCGAGAGAGCCACTTTCGTATTGAACAATTCTGGAGCCACTTAGCAGTACCTCTCGAGAAGAATTTCTTTTAAAATAATACGGCATTATAATTAATGAATAAAGTTGGACATCGCCGGGACGCACTTCTAAATTCACCTCTATTCTAATCGCACGGATTACTTAGAATATAAATGAGATTTTTCTTATAAAGTTTTGAATCCGATCAATTATGAACTTCATCCTTTCAATGAAATTGAGGAAAACAGTTCTGGTTTAAGAAAAGGAACCCGAAGTGGATCCAAATCACAAGTTGAAGGTTTAATTAGTTAATAAGTTAAGGTATTCTTGCGAAATATGCTCATATATGTTTTTACACGTTTGCAATGCATTTTATACACTGCATAATTATACAGAGTTAAGAAAATCTGTGTGAAATTTTGTTATTTTATATTTTTATAAAATATAATTTATACTTTCCTACGTTATAAATAAATGACATAGTATCATATATTAAAGCATAAGAAATTTTTTGCCGGATACCGATCACGACATTTCAAATGCGGTATTGAAGATTAACGGAGTGCCATAATTCTTTGATTTCTGAATTGCAATTGGCGTTCACATTGAAAGAAAGATTCGGTCCAAGACGTTATTGAAAATAATTATTAATCTGCTTCACACCAAATATGTAACCATTGGATTAGATAGAGAATTATGGAACTAACATGATTCGAAAAATTAATAGTGATCCATCAATTTGCGCTTCAATTGTTTGTTGTTATGCTAAATCGAAACCAAAAATTGAATAATGACGTATGTTATAATCAACAATTTTTTATAAACGAGGTCATTTTATGAATCCATATATTATGTACAAGCAAAATATTGCCCTTCTCAATAATATTCCTAATCTTATTTATAATACGATTTGTTCTATCAGACGATATTTGTTCTTCATAATAACACGATCTGCGTATGTATGTACTTACCAATTCGGAAGCGAAAATCTTATCGTGATCGACGTCCGACGAATGATTTCGCATCGATAAGACCCCAATATAGCACAGTATAGAACGAAACGCGAAAAATCGTCCGGAATAACGGAAGAAAATAGGCTCCGATGAACGTTTTGTTTGGTCCAACGATCACCTGCAAATGATTGATGAAAAACACAAATTAGAAAAGCTAAAGTCATCCGGCTAACTTCATGTAGGTTAAAAAACCAGATTTCAAAGACTCGCGCAATCGGAAGACGAAGTGCAATGCGAGATGGCGGACCAAACGGGAACTGATGCATGATGGCCGTCCGACCGATAATTGATGCAAGATGGCCGCCAGAGGGAAAAATTGCACCACGAAGTCGTGGTTCTGGTAGAATTTCGTCTCGATGATTGATTCAAATTTGAATTTTATTTATAACCTAAAAGAACAAATTGATTATAACCATAATCATCATCAAAATATGCTATAAATTATCGTAAACGATGGCAGTTTCAAGTGTGAATGTTAAAATATTGTATAAAACCGTTTGCGTGTTGGAGGAAAAATCCGTTCCACTTGATGGAAAAGATTTAAAGGATTTGATAACTGTTTTGAGAGATACACAGCAGAGAACGAACGATTATTTGACAAAACTGACCGAAGAAACTTCTAAATTATCTGCCTCAGAAAAATTAGGTACAATAATAACAGTAATGATAATAATTACAGTAGAAAGAGAGCTTTTCTGCCTTCCTTGTCATAAGTATCCCCGATTTTATAAATTCAAAAAATTTTTTCTCTGTCGTTATATTCATATTATAGAACAATCGGATGTATCGGAAGGGTATTCAACCGATGATGAGGCGCCAGAAGATTCGGATCTCACTAGAACCGTTGATGACGATGTAAACGATGTTTCTCCAAAAAGAGCAAAGTTAAAAAAGAATTTATAGAAATATTATATGTAGAAGATGTGAATAAATTGATGAAAAAAAAGAAATCTATACATCCAATATCCCGTTATCCCCACCTTTGAAATAATTTAGAAAAGTAAGGTTATGGAATCTGAGGTAATAATAATGGCAAAACGGCAAATGGCAACCGTTCTGTGGTTGAACCGTTCGACGATTCGTGGCAGTTACATATTCGCTTTCTTCGTGACCCGGCAGTATGCCTATAAACCGTAAACGTAAATAAACAAGTAGAAAGAAAAAAAAAACGAGAGGGAGAAAACGAAAAATTCGGAATTCTTGTATCATACACGTTGCAAGAGAAGACTAGTGCGGGTTGATATTTATAATTGATGCAACAGCCACGATACACTATATCATAAGTCATTTTTATATAGATTAAAATTAGGTATGTAAAACGAAAAGAATGAAAAAACAAACAAACACAAATTAACGCAGACTTTGATAAATTGGTCGAAATGTTACGTTTCTTTTGTTGTTTTCTATTGTTCAACCCAAAAGGTACTTTAAGAAAAAAGAGAAAGATAAACAAAAAAAAAACGGCAACCTAACCTTCCGAAAAATTTGGAAATATTTCTAAATTTTTCATTTTTAATTTTCTACCTACTATATCTATCTATCCACAGATGAAAAAAAAATGTCTTCGACATTATCGAACCAAGCTCAGCTGCGCTACGTGTTACAATGGTTCCAAGAATGGTCGGAGATGCAACGAGGTGATTTTCTTCATGTATTGATAGAAAAATGTGGTCCTTCGGAGGGAGCCGGAGCTGTTTTAGTCAACGGATTGCTGTCGAGTCTGGAGAATCTAGTTTGTAAAGAAGATATAAACAATAAACCGCCCAGTTTGTTCGAATGCAGAGTGAAGCTGTTCAGAGAATGGAGTAACAATTGGACTCCGCAAGAAAAAGATACTCTTCTGTCGTCGATCATAAACACGGATTCAAAATTCGCCGAGAAATATCAACAGAGATTACAAAACAACGGACAAAATAATCACAACGACAACGAGTACGAAAACGGAGCCGACGAAGAAGAAGATCGCGATAAGAAGAATGTCGGCGGCGATCGAGATCAAGAGAAGAAGGAGGAGGATACGGATCTTCAGCATCAGGAAGTCCAAGTCATTCGACAAAATATACAAAACAATGACAATAACGATCATCAACGTATGGAGAACGACGGCGAAAGTAAAGACACTCAAGAAGAGTTTGTCGCTAGGAACGATAACAAATAATTAATCCCTTTGTCGTTTATTTCTTTTTCTCTACCATTGGAACTTTTTCAGTGACCCCGTTCCCTCTCTCTCTCTCTCTCTTATCTATTTTGTTTTTCTACTTTCCTTTCTCTTCTTCTTTCCCCTGTAATATTTATGATATATTTATACATATAGGTATATATTTCGCTCAATTTGCATGAAAGAAGTGAAAGAGAAAACGAAGCAGAACGAAAATCGAGTTCTTGGTCCTTCTTGCCTCGGTTTTTTTCTTACATCGATTCGGAGATTAGAAATAACAATCGTAAATATGAGAATAGAAGGTATTTCGGAATACTCTCGATAATTGAAATATCCAGTGCAGTTAAGAATTGGAAGAAAAGCTCCATCTTTCAATCAGGTCTCTAGTTTATACCGTTAACGCAACAAAATCCTGAGAGAAATCGAAAAGAGAAAGATTTCGATTTTTCGTAATTTTGTTTCGTTATCGTTACAAATTTTAGTCTCGTCTCTCCTTCCAATCTCTATCTTCCCTCTCTCTCTCTCTGTCTCAGTACCTTTAGATCTCTTTTTTTTCTGCCAATACGAAAACAGTTTACATTCCAATTAATTATTTTTCTTAAGTATTTTTTCATATCATCGAGCTATTAACTAATAATACTGAATATACACATAATATGTAATGTAAATAATATGATTTACATGAATGTTTATAGTACAGTATAGTCATAGAGCGGTAATTATTATGCCTCTGCACGTAAGTCTCATTGTTATCATTACCTAATTATTGATTATTGTGGCAGCAGATTTTTTATTCTATATTATACATACGTATATGTATATTGTTAATGATATTTTATTCAAACCGTATGAATAATAATGATAATGATAATGTGCCATCATTATCATTGTTACTATGATCATTGTTACTATGATCATTACATAGCTATAAGTTTGTTCTCACTATTTATACCTAAATACGCAAAACAGAGCAAACAAACAAAAGAACAACGCATAAAACAATACATGTATGTACAACGACTCGAATAATTGGATAGGTATAAATTCAATTGATAAAGAATCAAATTGAATTAATACGTGAGTTCGTTTCTTAAGGAGATTCAGTTGTTGAAATCACTTCTCTGGTAATTCATGTTATTAAGCGATAATCGCACATTAAATATTTTAAGAATGATTTACTTGCCAGATATGAAAACTGGCTTGGGAACCCTCAGAGAAGAAATTAGAAAATTATAAACAAATGCTCAGATATGTCTGTTTCGCTACAAAGAGCTATGAGATATGAAAAAGCTGTTAGCATCGCTCGCTTTCATTCCAAGCTGGCTTCTTTCGTTCGGGAAACTATTCCCTATGATTTCACTGTGACATAATTTTTATTTTCTCATTTATGAGCTGAATGTTGCTATTTGTTACTCGAAGTCGATGCTAATGGAATCTCACGGAATCAAATATTCGATAAAAAAACATTACGAAAAAATGATGTCACAGTGAAATCGTGGGGACGACTTTTCGCAACGAAAGAAGCCGACTTGAAACGAAATCGGCCGATTCCAAGTAAATGATTGTTATAAAAGTTCGATGTGCGATTATCGCTCAATAACATAAATTACAAAAATAGCCATTTCAACGACTGAACCGCCTCAAAAGAGAAGAAAAAGGATCTAATTAGGTAATCTTAGGTGAAGTCCATAACGAAAATTAGATTAGCTCGTCAGTTTATAGAATTCCTTCTATCACGAGAAAAAGGCGTGAGCAGAAAACAAGAAATAACTATATTCCATGTCGAGATACGAAGACACAGACCGAAGGAAGCAAAATCTATTTAAAAAAGCTAAAGAATGCGAGCTGCGGCGGTGGCAACTTCATTAATCAATAATCGATACGTCCATCCATTTTTGATGAAATTGTTCTTTGATCATTATTATTACAATATAACATATTATATATTATTATTATCATTATGAATATTTTAAATTTTATAAAAACATTCCATTTTATCATCGACGCAAGTAATCTATGTAATTTACCTGATATACAGTTTCCATTCGAAGAAGTAGAAGAATAATTACATTATACTCAAGAAATAATGAATCTGAATAGCGAAACTTGTATATTCCAAGGCAAGAAAATATACCTAGGTCGACTAGGCGATCAACGAAAAGAGCAACGAACGATGACAAATTTTCGCCGGTTCTTTGCTTCTTCCTATTTTCAATGTTTTACTTTCGTAGAATAGTTCAGGCAACTATATTCTGTATGAGAACGAACATGAACAGACAAATACTTAACGAAAGAAAGGAGTTGAAGGCAAAGAAGATAAATAAATGAATGAAATACTGTAAAAACAATCTCTGATTCTTTTTTCTATAATCGTCATCTCCAAGATAAGATTTCATCAGTTTTTGTACGGAAAATAGAAAGAGGAAAACGAAAAAACGATGAAGCAAAAACAAAGAAAACGATACAATAACGGTATATCACAGATTCCACCTAAATATTAAACGTAATTCCATATATTATACTGTATTATATTAATCATGTTATAAATCTACTCTCATGATCTTGCACTATACTATAATATCTGAGAATATACATACGTACAAGACATAATATAAAAAAAAGTCTTTTCCTTCACGATCAATTAGAAATCCTATAGAAAGCAGAAAAATAAAGTAAAATAAAATAAATAAAAACTTACATAATTGGAGTCCAATAATAATGATAATTGTTATTGAAAATTAGGTCGATTATATACATCATCTGTTCGGAATGCTGAGAGAGCATATTGAGAAATATACATCTCTGAAAATCGTGAAAAAGAATTCAGTCGAAACTATCATCGCGGGTCCTCATAAATTGAGAATAAGAAAAAAAAAAAAAAAAAAAAAAACAGAAGCGAAAATGATATGAAATATATCAATTAACCGATCGCATTATAATAATAGTCATAATTAGAATGATAATTATCTCACGACTTCTGTGTCCGCTGAAGCCACTTGGCACATATTGATTTTATTGCGTTTTGCTCAAGCCGATCAGCTTCTTTGTATATTTTCCTCACATCCTGAACTCTCGAATATCTGACGGCTAATAGATAAGCCGATTTCAATTGCCTGCTTTCGATGCACATACTGATCTGTAACAGAGAGAAAAAAGAGGCAAAAAAATACACATAAAATACATGAATAACGATAGATTTTCTTATAAAATACTCAATTACTGGTTTTTTTTTTTAATACTATAATTTAAACTTCAGAAATTTAAATCTTTTTCTACCTTCAATTCTAAATCCGTAATCAATCTTATAAGAGAATCAACTTTGTCTTTAGAACTAGAACCAGAACCGGAGCTCGAACTGGAATTCGAACTTCCCGGCTGTTGATCAATTTGCGATGTGTTTAAAACGAGTTTAACGCAGTGCGCCAATACTCGATCGGACAAAGCGTTTGTATCGGCGGCTCCGGAGCTTCGACAACATTTAACAAGCTGTTCGACGGAAGAGATTTTTCCTTCCGAAGCCAATATGTGACCGGCGAGAGAGTAAACTTTCTCGGAACGTAGATTGTAGTCTGTAACAAAGGAAGGGACGGAGTAGAGATCGGTTCATTTTCGTCAGTTTTATGCCTCGTTCAATTTTATTCGCTACAAACCTTGAATTATTCTGAAAGCGATGCCGAATCCTTCCTCAACGTCACGACCGCATATAATAGCTAGAACTGCGAGTTGAGTTTTTTGTAATTGGGTACCAAACAGCGTTGGCAATTCATGATGATAATAATTTTTTTGAGAATCACTTTCCATGTTGTAAAGTTCGTTCAGATATTTGTCGACGTTCCTTCCCTCTTGTTCGCTGTTCTTCAAAAACTTAGCGATTTCCATTTGCCGAGATATAGTATTGATGTGTCTGTCTATATCGGATATTTCGAGTTCCAGAATCAGGGAAGAACCTTGCGAGCTGTTTTGAGAGCTCACGCTCTTCCTTCTTCTAGTACCGAACGAACTTTGTGCCTGGAGTTCTGTCTCCAGGTGTTTTTGCGCTTGATTTAGAAACTTTGAACGATTGCAGAGTTCGGTGTAGTTGTTCGATCCGTTGATATAGAATTTAATACAAGACATCGACGCTCTGATATAATCTTTGGCAAATATTTGCAGCTGATACAAAGAGTTTGCAAATTTTTTACTTTCCAAAGAATGGCAAGTGAATATCAAGTAATTTCTCCACATCGATAAACTGCCGTCTCTAGCTTTTATTGCTTCGTGTAGTTTTTCCACGCAGCCATTTTTCAAACAGGGCAAATAAACTCCGTTGAAAAATGTATCCGGGTCAACTTTGTTCTCTATAACGTGCGACAAACAATCGTCAAACTTATCGTGCTTGATAAGAAACTCTAAAATTGCGAAATGACTCCCGTAGGATATCAGATAATGCAAACTCTCGTGATAATAGGAATTATCAGTTTTAGAAAACGATGTTTCCACTTCGTAATATCTCCCCTGACTAATCGCCTTGATGTTATTCAGCGTGAGCGAGATATCGTGGGCCACGAAGTCTCTGGAAGAGCTCATTGCCTTTTTCGACTGTCGATTGAACTTCGAGCTCTCGATAATTTGGAGGATCTCGTTCAACAGGGGCGGATTTTTAGTCGGTCGATTTGTTTTGTCCATCTGTCTGTCTTTTTTAGTCATATTTTCGAACTCCGGATGATTGAAATTCGGCAAAAGTACCCAGTCGTCGATTCCGTTGGAGGAAACCTTCTTCAAACAGTGGGAGAACTTTTCTCTCGCTTGATGATAGCAGCCGACTTTCAGGTAGGCTTTACCCCATGCAGCCCAAACTCCTTGACGATCTAATCCCGACTTTGTACTCACGTCGAGAGCAAGAATCCACTGCTCTTTCTCAGTCAGTAAATCTCTCAGCCTCCTCAATACGTGGTCATCCAATTTATCGGAAGGTACAAGCGCGGAGCAGTCCGATTGTACCAAAGTCGCCAAAAGATCGACGTGCGATAACATTCTATCGCAGTTATCTAATCCTGCATTTAAACTCAGCTTTGCGCACTTCACTTTCGCCGCGACTAACAAAGAGCGAATCATTTTCACCAGAAGCTTGTGATCTACCTCAGGATTTACTCGCCCGGATCCAACCGGTCGGAGAAGTTGTTTAATCTCGTCACAGCGGTCCAACAGAAAACTGTAAAAAGACAGGTAATGTTAGAGGAATTTTTCCTGTCGATGATGCATAAGATGGGGAGAAATATTCGGATTGTCAGTTCAGACCTCGCATAGGCTTTGTGATCTGAGTGCAGATTCAGAATAGCGAGACACAAGGAGATGCTCGGGGCGTGTTCAAACGAGAATTCATCCCTCAGAGTCTGATTGTGAGTTTTCTCGGTCGTTAGTCTCCAATAATCAAAAGTTTCGCTACTTGGAGTAGAGGGAGCACCTTGTTGTACTTTCGTACGGATGATCGATTGTCTTTTACAGTCGTCGCATACCCTGACGTGAACGGAGTCTGGATATGTTGGTACACGCATGCGCTGTTGAGAACAAACTGCACAAACCACTCTGCCGCATCTTCGGCAATGATGTCTTCTATTGAACATCGAAAATACGACCAATTTGCAGCAGCTGCATACCCTGGACTGTTCGAATTGGAAAAAAGTTGATTAAGTTGTATAATTTTTATTGAAATTCATGATTCAGGTGCTCACTTTATCGTTCGGAACCCATTCTCCTTTCGTCGGAACTTCGATCGGCATAATAAACTCAGCGTTTTCAGTTTCAGTGTTTAAAGACTGGGAATCTCTGGATTTTGGTTCGATTCCATCCCGCTGTAACGCGACTCTGAATTCCAAAGATTTTCCTGCGTAGTATCGTACTATTTGGTCTATATCCTCGCGGGAGATCGAAGCGTTAGATAAATCCTCGGACACAGATGCCAAGTTCAGGATCTTATTCAGGATCTCAAACTTCCCGTTCATCAATAATTGCTCTAACATCAATAAAGGGTGTTTCAACAGATGGAGGAACGCAGATCTCTCTCTAAATTCTAATCGCGACAGTATCTCAATGCTGAATAATATCTTGTGGTATTTTACAGCTTCGGTTGGTTTACAATGATCGAATAGATAAGTGGTTAAAAATTTTATCGCTGAGACTGATTCCAGCCTTTTCAGAATCCTAGCGGCGAGTTTCATAGACCGAGTCAACGGCAGGGCGTCAAGAAGCTGAAAAAAAGCGAAGAGAAAATTCATTCTAGGAGATCGTAGACTAGGTTTTTCAGCTTTTTTAGACCTACACACCTTTTTTGCAGGCGTAAAATCTTGGTGCTCGTTTTCCAGCAATCCAATAAGCAAATCTGTGGTCACAAGAGTGTGAAGTTCGGTTGGAAGTGTATGAAATTTGAGCCATTCAACGCAGAGCTCGAATTTGTTAGCGTTGATCAGAGATTTCACGATTTTTAGGGACTCCGATTTACTAGTCGGTGAGGCGACGCCGTGCCAGGAGATATTTTTAGTTTCCGGATTGTTTTCCAGGTGATTTTTCATCCTGCAGAAAGCATTCACTCTGCAAAGACTCGATTCTATTTGTAATTTCGAGTTCGGAGGTAGTTCGCTCTTCTCTAAATGATTGTTGAGATAAGTCAAAGCCCTTTCTGACGTTTCTAAACTCCAACGTTTCAGGTTCGATAGAATAGTTTGTGCCAGAGGATGGATATTCTTCATTTGTCGTAGAAGTTTAATGACTTCGGTGTCTTCCTCAGACATCTGCCCAGAGATCAAAACTCCGAGAATTTTATCCTTCAACGTAGAAATCTCTTGGTTATCGGTCGTCAGATTATCGGGCATGCAATTCAAAACGTTCAAACAATGTTTCCACTTTTCTTTTTTAATCAGACTTTCAAAATACGTCCAAATCTCTCCGGGAGATACGTTCTCATGCATTCCAACCAGTGCCTTGTTCTCGTCGAATGTATTTTTTAGAATCTCGGTCCATGGAGCGCTCAGGAGATTCTCAAGACAGGAACATCGCCCCGCATTTTCACAGGCTTTGGTAAAATCTCTCCGACTTTTTTCGACGTGAATTTTTTGGACCAGATAAGACAAGAGCCAGCAATGTTCTTCGAAATATTGCAGCAGATGATCTTCTACCTCGATTTTACTCTTCCGAAGATTATTTATATTCGTGTTAGAAAATCTTCTTGGTGTTTCTAGTCCATTCCTAGTACCAGATTTGTCTTCTAAATAATTGAGTCTCATTTCGTACTGATAAATCTGCGCCCTATATTTAAATTCAACCTTTTTATCGCTCGTGTTTAAAAACTTTCTGAGCATGAAGCTCTCTTCGAAGTTCGAGTCGAAATTCTGTCTCGCAAGGCTCGCATTCTCTAATAAAAAGTCTTGATATCTACAAACAGCTTCCGGCAACCAACAAACATCAATTTCTGTGTCGCTATCGCCACTTTTTGATCCGGCTATTAAATTATAGCACGAAATGTAGCTTCCGATTGCCTTGTTCAGAGCTTCGTCCAAGTTTTTAGCTTCGTAGACCTGCCAAATAGAGAAAAGAGGATGAAAGATGAATCGGAATCTCGCATCGCCGGCTCTATTCACTTACACAAATAGCCGGAGTGCCGTAAAACTCATTAGCCATGGCGAAAATGACTCTGGGATCTTCGTCGAGGTCTAAATCTTGCCAAGCGACATCATTCGCGTCTTCGCTGAGTTTGAAGAATTCTAAATCCCAGGCCAAATTGCCTAGAAGTTTAGATCTCAGAGTAGCCAAAGTAACTAAACCGAGATCGCCGATTACGTAAGATATTTCAAGAGTAGAAACCGCGTGCTGAAGTTTATTGCAAGGCCGATTGCTGGACCAGATTGTTATCAGGGAATGTGAGAACATGAGATTCCATAAATTTAAGAAAAACGTTAGCGTCTCGTTCCCCGCCGACAGTTCACAGAGATTCAGATTTTTCAGGCAATTCGTTTTCCCTAGGATATCAAGGATCTCGACATTCGACGACAGATTCTGAACCTCCTGGTATCTCAGTGAAGATTTGTTGGGACAAATGTTTCCCACGGTTTTCAGAAGATCAGAGAGAATTTTAGACACGCATTCGGCAGGTTTATCCATGTCGTATTCCATCGGGGACTGAAAAACGAGAATAAAATCAACGGACGAACAAAAGAGGAACGAAATTTTGTAAATATCGGATTTTTAGAATGAAAAACTAACTTCGTCTCGTGAATTTCCATTCAGGATGATATATCCGAGTTTATTTTCTCTTCTAACGTTCTCAATTTTATCGTGAAAAGTGAATTTTGGACAACAAGTAACGAGGATACTGTGAACCAGATCAACTCCAAGTTTTTTGGCGACCACATCGAGATCATCGGGTTTAACACCGAGGTCGAAAAACTGATGACCAAAATAAGATTGGATGGGCAATTCGAGCATCGAGAAAAGATTCGCGTTGGAATTGGGATCTGAAAGTATGAAACGAGTCTTTCAAAATGTCCGTTTTCAATTTTTTGATTAAAAGCCACAGGATCCAAATCAAGGTCCCTCACCGAGAATCTTCTCAGGCAGTAGATCCCGGAGGATATTTAAATGCGTGAATATTCTATCTAAGTAAATTTCTCCATTCGAATAATCTCTCAATAAATCCATTGCCTTGTTTTCCCTCTGATAGAAATTATCATTTGTTTCCATCGATTTTCCCTCCTTTTTTGATCTGGCGGCACTGAATATTCTGATAAGTTTTTCAACCTCGTACCAGAATTCCATAGTTTCGTTAAACTTCTGAACCGATAAAGGAACGCTAACATCGCAGAGAATACCGGGCAAAGGAGCGTCGATTTTACTTTCGTAAAAGAGCTTAGAGATTTTGTAAAAGAAAGATGAGTACGTTGACTTCTCGATGATTTTACACGACTTTAAATACTTTTTAGCCACTTCGCAAGCATTCAATGAACAAGAACGAGAATCACCGGTAGTCAAAGCTAAATCTAAAACAGTCATGGTCAATATTTCATTCGTATTAATTTCCTCTGGGTTTATTAATCGCAGAGTTGATTCATTCGACGCTAGAAAAGTCTCTAGTTGTCCTGTTAGTCGAGACTTCTGTATTCCTTTCTGGACCGCTTGTCTTATATTCTGAAAAATAATCAAAAGCTGAGGTTATTCATTACCGGAAAGCTCAGTAGGCGATGAATCGGCGAATATATTTTGTTTCGTTGTTAATTTGAAAGTCAACCCTACTTTCTTTCTCTAGAAACACACCTGAAGCGTGGATATCTCTGAATTATTAGTCTCAGCGCGGCTAACCGGACTCAAGACTTTGATATTGTCTTTGATTCTTTGTCGAAACTGTGAAATCGCTTTAGAAAATCGAACCTCGCCGTCCAGCTGAGTATCGGCAGAGTCGAACATCTGCGGGAATCAATTAATATGAAAGCATTATTCATAAAATCATGATAACATTTTCGAGGAGTTATTTTACCCTAACAGAATTTATCGGCGATGCGATTTTACTTATTTCTTATTATTTTCGGAGCTGGAGTGAAATTTGTTCGCTGTTTTTGGCCTCCTGCTTACAAGGTTAGGGAAAGAATGCAGTCTGTGGAATGATGCCTTATTCCCGACGCTTGTATATTCGGAATATTCAACCTCTTCAATTTGTTCCGTTTGTTTATTCGCAGGTAGATCTCAACGACAACAGAATCTTCGAAATAGAATCGGAAGAAACAGATTACGAAGAAGAAAGCGAAGATGAAATGATAAAGGCTGAAGATTTGGCCCAATTCGAATCTCTAGCTAAAGACAATGAGAAGTTTGAGCCGCTTCATTCTCACGTCGAACGTTATAACAAACGTGCAGCAATAACTGCGACGGAATTTGCCGAAGCGGTTCCTAGAATGTTCGAGCCTACTTTAGAAGACGTTCGTAACTTCATCGAAGAAGCTAAACCCTTCGTAGGTGGTTTTAAACACGAATTAGATGAGGTAATTGGTCACGATTTGAAGCCAGGATCGTTTTCGACAGGGATTTCATTATTATTCTTTATTTTGTATATTAGTTTGACTTCGACGACTTGGAAGAGCAAGTTTTCGAAGCTGTTAGGAAAAGGCGCAATGCTTCGGAGACTTTCGGCAATAATAAAGCCACGGTTCTAGCTCCAAGTGATTCGGGTTTGAATCTCAATTGGACAACGAAGAAGAAAATAGATAAGCTGATTGAAATTCGTGAAGTAACGAGTCCCACGGAACAGGGAGAGCGAGAAAAATCCAAGGACGTAACGGAGAATGAGGAGAGTCCGATGAAGGTGTTGGGAAATAATACGGAGCTGCAGAATGAGGAGGAAACTTCAGGAGAGGATTACGATTATCATAAATTCAAGATGGAATACTACGAAGAAATTGAGAGTATTAAAACGGACAATAAAACGTTCAACTACACGGAAAGCGGGGAGCCTGAAGAAACTGCTGAGGATGCGATAAAGAAGATTGTGGATTTTAAAATGCCAAAGAATTGCACCAGGGAAGAGTTGACTCAGTTCGGCGCCAAGGCGCTGGAGTGTTTAGCCTACGATTACAAAAATGCAAAGAGTGAGAAGAACATGAAAAAGATACTGTCCAGGACTTGGATAGTGCTGAGAATTTGGATCTGCGTGTATTTATTCATCGCAATACCGTGCTGGTGCCAGAAGGGTGAAATTGCTTGAGATAATTATGAATTCATCTGAGATTTGGGGAGGAATTGCAAAATTTATGAATAATTTTCAGGATGGTGTTGCTGCTGCTTCACTTGCGCCTTATGTAAACCCGAAGACGCTATTCAAACAGCCAAAAAATACTACGCAGAAAATCCCCCGGGTATTTTGATTGAGTACAAAGGAGGTGAAAAAGAGGAGACCGAAACGACAGAATTTAAACCAACTCTATTCGAACTCGAGGCTTTTGAGAGATTTGAATCAGCGATAAGAAATCTGTGAATAAAAATAAAAACTTTGGTACAAGATTATTGAAAAATTACCTCTATGACTCGTTGCGCTTTGTTAAAATCGCATTTCCAAAGAAATTGTACGACTAGACTTTCTGCGGAAGAGAGCATATAATTCAAAATGAATGAATTCGAACTAGAATTCAAGTTCACGGACTTTTCGGTAACAGAATTGCTGCTTTTTCTGGTAAGCTTGGTAGTTCTTCTACTTCCACAATTATAGCTAGAACTATAATTTTCCGAAGCACCAGGATCAGAGCCGAGGTCAATTTCAGATTTGTTAAAATCTTCGCCGGAAGAAGAATCATCTTGTTGATAGAATATCGATTTATTATTAAGAACTTGAATTTTCGATGTGACTAATTTCTTCGTCGGTAAATTATCGCAGAAATTTGAATCCTCCTTGTTATCCAATACTTCGCTTTCTGCGTTTCCAACATCTCTGACGAATTCGGAGCTGGTCAACAGCTCCAATCTCCAAATAGCGTCGTCAACAGCTCTGCCCAGATGAGCTAACGCCCCTGATTCGAGATTTTGATCAACCACCTGAACCCGAGTATCTGAAATCGACGATTCTAGAGAGTGTAGAAGATCTCTGAGTACATATTTGCTGCAAATAAATCCTGACTTAATTCTCTTGATCGAGTTTCCGTCGTAAATTTTTTTCCCCTCGATATCTCCGTTGTTTTTTTCGCTTTCGCTCTCCGTTTCTCTACTGTCCTCCTCGTCGTAATTATTCTGATTTGAAAAATCTTCGTGTCTTAAAAATATCATCGAAAATATATTCTCCATAGTTTCTATCCTCATTTCCAACGGGTGAATATCTTTCAGGATATTTTCCATCTCTGTTAAATATTCCCCGACATTCTCGAGCCTCGAAGAGTATGAATCAGATAACAAGAGAGCTTTCAAAGCGCAGAGCATCGATCTATAAGCTTTGAATGTAGCGAGGGATGATTCTCCACAGTTTTCAAGAAGTTTTTTAATCTCTGTAAAATCTCCTTCGTGTATATTCGTCGTCGAGTTAAGAGTAGCCAAAATTCCATTGCTCATCAGGTGATGGAATATTTTCTTTATAGTTAAATCCTTTTTCCCTGATTCTCCCTCTTTTTTGTTCTTCAGAACCCAGTCGATTATATTCAGCTGATTTTCAACTCTGGATCTCAAATGCTTCCAAATTTCTTCTCCCTCTTTATCTCCTACTCCGATAAAGAATGGCTCAGATTTATTGAGAACAAATCTCAATCCGTAGCTCAAATTTGAACTGACTTCTTTGTCGGAGCCAAAAACATTTTCCGAATGATTGATAATCAGGTTTCTCAAAACATTAAAAAATACTATCGGCCAAAGCCGGTGAAGAATTGGAACGGATAAAAGCGTAGAAACATTTTCCGCATTCCCGGTAGCCAGTAAAGTGTATATAATGTCCTGAAAAAAGTGTTCGAAAGAAGATCGTTAATCTAGTTTTTCAATTTGCATTCTCAGATTTGTACTTCATGTTAAATAAGAGAGTTTGAATTTACTAGAATATCGTTGAGCCAGTGTCTAGAATTCTTGATCGTTCTCTGGATCAATTCGGGGCAATTGATATCCACATTTTCATCATCGAATATAAAAATGGCGTTGCTAATCGCGAAGGAATATTCTTTTCCACTAGGAATTTCATTCCGCAAGAGTATTTTGTCCATAAATGTGATCCATTGGTTGAAATATTCGTTGCTCTTTCTGGCATAGAACGCGACAGTGACGTCTCTGTTATTAAAAGAATTAAACAATGCGGGAAAAAGCCAATCGATTAATTTTTCATTTTCATCGTCCGTAAATTCAAGTTTAGATAATATACTGAGTAAAGTTGCGTCACGATCGAGGCGAGAAATATCGTGCCTTGTTTTCTTGAATTCTGAATAAATGTCGCGTCTCTCATTTTCGCTTTCTCTTCCGTTATCGACGAATAATGAAATTTGATCGTCGTTGACTTCTGGAAGATATTTCTTGATGCATTTTAGGCACAGATTCTGTATCTGCGTATCGGTATCGTTGAAAAACTCGGACCAAACGCAAAGAAGGTTTTTGATGACTCTGGAAGCTATCGTTGGATATTTTTCTAAGCCAACTTCCAAGAATTCCAAACAATTCTCAGATATATTTGCTACTTGTGTTTTCACGCTTTTTGAATCCGATACCTTCGTGAACAGCTCTAGAATCTCCTGAAAGCGAGAAAAAAAAAAAAAAAAAAGAAACGAAAGAAGAGAATGAATCAATCTATTTGATAAATTATACGCAAGTTAGATTCTCCATTTTCAGGCGAAAAAGAATCTATTTTCTTCGAACCTCTTCAACATCCTTCGTTATTTCTCCGGCTAAAAATTTCAAGCCCAAAATAAACTCTATGTGTTCAGGTTTTTTGCACAAACTATTCACTCCCAAAAGATCAAATATTCTCCATACAATCCAACAGTCGTGATCATCGGTTTTCGAATACCTGCATCGGAAACGGTGGTAAAAACACAAGAAGATTATAGTTTTTGTTCGCTTCACTTTTTTTTTTTTTCCTCGACTCGAAAAGCGGTTGATGACAATTTTCTTAAAGTTTGATCGAAAAGAGAATAATAATAATAATAATGATAATAATTATGATACCAACAGAAGGAGAGGAACAAAGAGACAACGATTTTCGGGTTGTTTACGACGTGAATATAAATGAACAAAACGTTGAATAAAAAGAAATAGAAATATAGTGAGTATAGAAGAAAGAAGGAAAGAAAAGTGTGATTATTTACACTCACGTTTCGTTTTGTACGGTAGAAATAATTTCTATAATATCGTCGCGAGTATAATCCTCCGACAACGAGTGTATTTCATTTGATAAAACGTGCAAAGTATTGTACCATAACCTCGACGCAACGCACTTGTCAATTTCTAAGACTCGTGACTTTCCCTTCATCATTTTCCCAACCAATTTTGTATTCCTCTGGTCAGTTTATTATATTAATTGCTGGGAAAGATGAACGAATGAAAACAGAAAGAAACCAAAACAACCGCGCACAACATATATCATATAGTATTACGATCAAATTTCACGTTTTGTTATACTGCAAACTCTGGTTCAATCAATTTTCGTCTCATATTCCGAGCTCCAAATATTCCCAAATATACTATTTAACAACGAACTCGCAGCATTGTATATTATAGATTATACTACCCACGAATTCGTACTTTGCACCCTTCTTAGCAAAACAATTAATCACCGCCACTAATATATTCTGTTATCTTCAACACATTATAATCCCTCTTTGTTTTCTTTTCCTATGCGATAGCCTATTATCATAGCACAGCTAGCTGCAGTATTCCTTCGTTTTTGTTTCACCTCCCCGATAAATAATAATATTATTATACGAATCACTTGAATCTGATCCACCGCGTGATCTATCTGTTATTGTGTCAGTGTCGGGGACACGGGAAAAATAGACAGAAAAAGAACACCCCGTAGCCTCCTTCCTGCCACACGTGATTCTGACAGCGCGGGAAATCAAATATCAATTTCTTTTCTTCTTTCGTATCCGACTTTTCTGTACTTATTTCGCTTCTGTATCAATAATCAATAATTTTTGTCACTATCTTTGATAAAAAGAAAAGTGAACGCGACCTTTGTATGAGAAACAGAGAAAGCACAGGGATGTAATGCATACGCAGGCAGATTATTGTAAAGCGCAAAGAATGATTCTATCGATCATCGTTCTTCGAACATTATGCAGAAAAATATTTTACCCTTTATTTTTCCAATTTTTTTTCCGCTCTGTATGTATACATCGATTTAATTTCCATTGTCATCGATGAGAGGCATAGCGTAAACGCCGTAACTTTTGAATGAAAGAAGAAAAAGGGGAAAGGTGACTCGTTAACTACAAAATGTGAAAAGCAATAACAACAAGAAATAAAAAAATAACAATGATAATAATATTGAAAAAATGAAAAGAAAAGAAAGGAGAATGAGAAGAATATATGTATACGCGCATGCATAGTATCAATACATGTATTTCGTACTCATTTCGTATTTATTCATTCAATCATTTATATTTTTTTTTCTCGTTATCATTAATTCATATAAGGCCGCAGTTTTGGGATCAACTTCCTTTTTCTTCTTCTTCTTCTTCGTCTATTTCGTTTTCCTCATTTCCTACCAGGTTTTATACCTTAGGTACTAGATTTCTACTGTATATATACAGTCGTAGTATGTACCACCTTACAATACCGTAGAGAACAAAGAAACACAGACAAAAATATCAATAATGACCTTGAGAAGAAAAGAAAAACAACAATAATAATAAACGAAAAAGAAAATAGAAAGGGAACGAAACTTATTCGATTGTGATATATATTTATATACTTGTTATTATTAATACTATACTTTTGTTATCGTACGTTCGAAGAGATCAGAAACAAAAAAAAAGGAAGATGGAAAAACGTTTATAGGTATTATTATTGTAATCGGCTGATAATTGTGTCTGTGTTATTCTTTTTATTTCTTCTAATATTATAAATTTCCTCGCTCGCCCCCCCCCCCCCCCCCCCCTTCCCCCTTGACGACGACCCCGCTCCTGCACCGTGCGTAATAATAATAATAAGGATTTAAAGAATAGAAAAAAAAAACAACAACAACAAAAAAATTACATACTAATATTGTGATTTTATACACAAGCTGTTGCATTCAATAGTATATATATATATACTATATATATATATATATATATATACTATAGGTATATATTTATAATATATATTTATATGTATATTAGACCGGTTTAGAGAAGAATAACTTATAATCTTTTGTTTCAGCTGCTACCTCAGAAAACTGTTGTTTGTCACAAAAAACGACCAATTCTCAATCGGACGATATTCAGAGGTCCAGCTTTTCAGTTTTCGATTTTACATTTGAATAAGACGTGAAAAATGCGAACTCGGATTTGTTATTGAATTCCATGTTCGGTACTATGCGCGATACGGAAAAATATTGAGAGAACTTTTTTTGTAAGAAATTTAATTCTCTTCGAAATCAATCTCTCGAGGTCTTCCCGAATCTCGATTTGATCCAACCGCAGGATCTGAAGAAATTAATAGAGAGTTCGTGTTGGAATCGAATTATCATCCAAAATGTGTCGTGTTCGAAATAATATTGTATAACATTTTTTCTAGGAAATGTTATTTCTCATAAATAACTTTTCTTCACACATTCCGTGATATCTTGAATATTTTCAGAGTTATCGGTAAAATTTGCAAAAATTCGGAGAACTCACATTGAACGCCGATAGCTCCCGAAAATCGGAAGATTCGAGAAAATGTCAAGAGACTTTCTTTGGAGAAAATCGAATTCCTTACGAAAATATTCTCATAGTATTTCCCCGTATCAAGCATGGCTCCGAGTAGAATTCAACAAGAAATTTGAGCTCGCATTTTTCACGTGTTATTCAAATGTAGAATCGAAGTCGAAAAGCGGGACCTCTGAATATTGTCCGAGCGAGCTCAGCTCGAGCGAGAATTGTTTGTTTTTTGCCACAAATAACAGTTCTTTGAGGTAGCAGCTGAAGAGAAAATTAGTTTTGTTTTCTGAACCGGTCTAATATCCATATACAGATATATGTATGTACTTACATCTATATATGTGTATACATATACGGAATGGGGATATTCCATGGAATTTCAAGCCCCCCGCCCCCCGACGGATTTCAAAATGAATTATGTGAATTATTTTGATATCTTCTCACGCCAAGTTTGCGTGTTACGAATTTCTAAAAATCTGAAGATTTGAGAATAATGCATCTAGGAAATGAATTATGTATAGCTCCATATCGGTATGTTTTTCGTTCAAAATGTGGCAAAGATGGTTTTGCGACTCAAAATAATGAAAAACTTTGAGCCAAGAAAACGTGTTTGCGAATCTCGAAAAATTCGTGACTTTGTTTATCTTGAAGGGTTCGTTCGAATCTCCAGAGATTTCGCGTGAACTGATTTTTGAAAGAACGTGTGTCCATGTCGTGCTATAGTTGTTTAAAACATGCGTTTTTCTCAAAAAAAACATCAGATTCTCGGAGGTTTGTCAAAATTCCAAAATAATTCGTGAGTATTTATTGGGATCAGAGCCACACAGAGAAGAATTCTTCTCGAGATCGGTAGAGACGAGGCTTGGCAATCGATCGAAATCCCATAGAATACTCCAAATGTATATAATATACATATATACGTATACGCATAATATTTATAATAGTTATTATTACATAATATTTTCTAGCAGTAATCAACGTTTTTCTTATCCACCTATACAGTATTTTATTTGTATTTATATATATATTTATAAGTTTTTGTTCCTTCTTCTGCAATTTTTCTCCCCCCTCTCATTCCTAGATCTCTTCTCTGCTATTCTTGGATCGGTTTACTCCCTTTTCTGCCCTTTTTTCTCGTTTCACATTGTAATAAATTTCGTCCAACTGCCATTCAACAAAAGAACAAAAACAACAAACTCTAGAGATGACGACGATAAAGAAAAAGAACGAGATGGATAAGATGGATAAAAGATTATCGCAGAAAGAGAGAGAGAGACACAAACAAAAACATAAACATAGGTAAATGAAGAAGTAGGAAATATGTATATACATAGTGAAGAAAGATTGTTACACATTTTCTTTCTATGCCTCTTCCTGTCCATTCTCTTCACAACGTTGTTTCAATTTTCATTCATTCGTTTGCTTGCTATATATCATCGTCGTTATCATGATTATTGTAGTTGTTGTTATTGTTGCAATGATAATACGTTTGTAGGATTACATTTTTCCCCCTTTTTTCTACTCATCGCTCGCGTTTATTTATCGTTCATTCAACAACTCGGTGTAAATAATGTTTCATCGAGATCGATTATAATATGATAAACGTAACACGTTTGTTTCATCTTTTCTCATCCACCTTTCATCACGCGGTTTAATATTATCGATTATAACTTCTCAGTCATTTTAATTTTATAATATGTCGAATAAATATTGATCCGTTTTTCTCCTCTCTCTCTCTCCCTCGATATCTATCTATCTCTCTTTCTGTTTTTTTCATCTTTGTGCCGCAGCAATGAAATCCTTTTTCATCCATAGATACAATTTATTCATTCGTTTATTATCTCATTCTTTCTCATTTCGTCATCATTTCTCTGTATTCCCGATTCTTCTTTGATACTCATGAAACTTAGAACCAAACTCTCTGTTTTTCTCTTCTCTTCTCACCTCTTTTTGTTTCTATCATCGCATCTAGTACAATATGTTACATATACTATAAATTTTACTTACTACGTATTACGAAAGTTATTAGATGGAAAATAATACTTTGATGTATTCTTTGTATGTTTCTTCTTTTTTTGCTTCTTTTTTTTCGTCTCTCTTTATTTGTAACGAATTTTCTATGAATTTCATTTATTTATTTATTTACTCATTTATTTATATATATATATAACTATATATAATATAACATAGTAGTAGTTATAGTAGTATGGTATGTATATTCGAAAATATCGCAACAGAGTGCCTCCGTCCTCCCTACGACTTTAATAAATACGAATCGCTGAATAAAGACGTCGGGGTGTTTCTCATTTTGTTTCTTTCTCTTTTATTATTATTATCATATTATCATTATTATTACCTCTTTTCTTTATTTTTCTCTCTCTTTACTATAATTATTCTTTTTCCTTTTCAACATTACATATTTTTCTTGCGTTCGAACGAAATAAAAAAAAGAAAAGAAAAGAAAAAACAAGCCAACAACAACAACAACAACAACAACAACAAGAACCAAATATTTCAATAATCTTTATTATCTATAATAATCTAAACCCGACGGTATATTATTTTTTATCTTCTATTCTTGGAGGTTTTTTTTCCTCTAGATTAGCTGTATTTCAGGCAGCGAAACGTTCAATAACGGTCAAAATATGTAAGAAGTTTTTTGTTTTTTTTTCTCCACATAATTATCACTACCAAAGCGACAGAAGTAGGTAGGTAGGTAGGTTTTCATCATTCATTTTATTTTTTCCTCTCCTCGTTTTTTTTATCAATCGATTCTATTGAATCTCTCTGCTCCGCGCCGTTATCCTCACGTATCAATTGGCCCATTATCTCGTACGTTGATAATCTTATTATAATAATATTTCTCCCCTTTCTTTTACCCTATCTTCACTTTCCTGTACGTCGTTTTTTCTCTTCATTTCGTTTCTTTCTCTCAGGTATTATATTTATGTATATCGATGTGTGAGTGTTGTTGTTACAATAATAATAATCATAACCATAATCATAATCATAATCATAATAATAATTGATTTTAGGTAGAGACTAGCAGTTATTAGGATCTGGCGGTGTGACGAGGTACTCATCGGCGCGTTTGTGATCTGATAACGCTCTCATAGTATATGAATCTTGCGGTAATTCACTCTTTCGTCGTAGCAATGTTTTATTCTTAATAACAGGCGTCGGGGCTGGCGCCTGAGATAGGAAACAAAAAAAGAACAAACAGTTAAGGATTAACGAATGAAAATTTATAAAAAGATGAATAACGTTCACAGGCGTCGCAGACCAACTTTCTGTACGATCGTTAACATTCTATTATTCTTTATATTCAAAATAACGAGGGAAAATTTATCATACATACGTACAGTATATGGAAACAGATATATTTATTTTCTCACCTCCGTTAACTTTGGTTTAGCCTGTTCGAATATCAGCGGCGATTGATCTGGATCGGCGTCGTCTTCGGGCGGCAATGTGTACGGATAATTAGTATCTAAATTTGTTGTTGAATATCGAGGATGTCTCATCGCCAGAGCTTCGACGCGTACCCAAGCTTCGTTTCTATCTTTTAATACTTTCCGCTCTTTCTGGCGATCCTGAAATGAAGAGAAAAAAAAATAGATATACATTTAGATGCGAATAACGAAGGAAAAACAATGAAAAATTTCGAAACGATTACGATTACAAACCTGATAATATTGCTGAGTACATTCGTCGAAAACTTTTTGATTCATTTCCATAAAAAGTTTAAGAGCGTTGTATATCAATCCATGGATAGTTTTGTTCCAATGATTACGTGAATTTCTATACAGAGCCGGATACATGATCGGTAAAATAACAGAATAATTATCAGATATTAACGACATGATGTATTCGTTGTTCCAATAATATAGAGCTCTCTCTGCAACCTGGAGAATATACGAAAAATGAACGGTAGAAGAAAAACAACCCGGACACAAAAATAAAAAAAAAAAAGACAAATTTTCCGAACAACATTTCTCATGATAAGTATTGTAATGACAGAGACAAACCTGAAAATGCGGAGAAGAGACGCATTTGGCGAGTTGCCTGAAAAGAGGATCCATAACTTTTTGGAATTCAGCAGGTTCGATGACGTCTAAAATCTCCTCTAATTCGTTGAGGAACATGACTTCCTTGGGAGAATGTGTCTTCGGCCAAAATTTCAATAAATTACGAATGACCGGCTCCGTCAGAGACGCATCCTTCTCCAAAAACTGTACGACGCAATAAGCCAGTTGAGGATGGTAAACCGACAACGATTTAGCCTTGTGCAAAGGCAGCAGTACTTTCAATAGAAATACTTTATGCTCTTCTTTGAGCGGGAGCGCAAAGCCGTTTATAATGCTGTAAGAATAGCAAAGGAAATGAGAATGCGGTGGATGATACGAAAGAGAGAAGAAAAAAAAAACCACGTACAACAATAATTATAAGATTGATCATCTTCGTTCTATTTACCTTCCTAATATTTCCAATAATTCAGCGATGCCGTTATGATGTTCGGTTTCGTAGATAAATCGATAAAAAACATTGTTAATTTGTTTTCTAATGTATGCTCTGAGGCCGAGGAATTTTCCATAAATTCTATGTAAAGTAGTTTTTAAAAAATCTCTTTCCCTAGGATCTTCGGAGTCGAATAATTCCAGTAATTGTAATACAAATTTATGATCGATATATCTCTTGGCAATGTTTGGTTGAAAATCTTGTGATTCCAAAAGTCTTAAAAAAAATTCGTAAACCAATTGAAGATGAGGCCAAGCCGCTTCGAGCGTCGGCTCATCTTCTTCCGGATCAAATTCAGCTCCATTCGGATTCGAAGATGGCGGAAGAGTGCGAAATAGATTCACTGCAAACTGAACGACGAACATTTTAATTATCCGTTTAAATTTTTGTTTCTTACTATTTTTCTACTTAAGCAAAAAACTAAAACCAGAAGATGAAAAAACTTAGATAAAAGAAAACCCAAAAATACTTTTATTGATTATCGTATAATGATAATAATATATTACCATATTCACAGCCTCCGGATAAATCGCCTCCGTGATAACGCTTCGATTTTTTGTAACATATTCGACCATCTCGTGGAGTGCACCACGTTTTACTTCTTTCCATTTTAAATCCGACAATGGATCTGCTTCAAAATCGAATAAAACGCAGCACTGTCGCAATTTTTGTACAAATAACTCCTCTCGTTCGTTACCCTGCTGCGCTTCTGTACAGAGATAAAACACAAAACAAATTTCAATGCCGTAAGAACATTTGAATCTTGGAGAAGTACAGTCATTGAAACCACTACTTTTGTAATCAATGTCATCAAGCGATAATCGCAGAGTGAATATTTTGACAACCATTTACTCGCCAACTATAAGACCTGGCCTATAAATTCTTAGACTAAAGATTACAAGATTATAAACAAATGCTGAGATATGAATGTTTCATTACAAAGAGCGGTTTAATAATATTAAAAATCTATTTGAATCGGTCGATTTCGTTCCAAGTTGGCTTCTTTCGTTCGGAAAACTATTCCCTACAACTTCACTGCGACATAATATTAATTTTCTCATACATTGGTTGAATATCGCTATTTGTTACTCAAAATCGATACCAACGGAATCTCGCAAAATTAGGTTTTCAATAAGAAAACGTTGTGAGGAAATTATGTCAGAGTAAAATTGTGGGCAATAGTTTCCTGAACGAGGAAAGCCAACTGGAAATGAAATCGGCCGATTCCAATAAATTTTGTGATATATTTGTAACGGAACGTTGATATCTGAGCATTCGTTTATAATTTTCAAATCTTTGATTTCAAAGATTTCGAGGCCCGTCCTTGCAGTCGATAAGTAAATGATTGTTACAAATATTCAATCTGTGATTATCGCCTGACAACGATAATTACAAGAGTAGTAATTCTCAACAACTGAACCTCCTCAAGCCTGAATCATCCATATAAATTTTCCTTTCTCTAAATCATTTCAATCTAAAGTAAATAACGTCAATCGATCGCACCGATCAGTAAAGGCTGAATGGGTTGATAATGCAAAGCCAAAGCTGAAGATCCTTGTTTATTGTTAATTTCTTGGGGTAATAAACTTGCGAACGCAAGACCCTGATGATAACTTGGGCTTTTAGGAAGGCCGCCTCCGCCACCAGCAACTCCAGCGCCGGCGCCAGTACCGGCTAAAGACGGAGCGATACCGCCGACGTGCACCATCCCATATATTAATTAGACTCTCCTTTACCTATCTTTCTTCGTTCATTTATTATTTATTCTATTGAATTGAACAATTATCGATCTAGCGAGCGTTCGCGCACTCCGCGCTTCCCTCGATCAAACTGTTGCTTCGTACGCATGCATCTATTGGTATAACATTTTTTTCTCTGCTCTCGAAGAGAATTTCACGATAATAACAATAACGATAATAACAATAATTATAAACAATGATAAATGATGAAAAATTTCATTAGAAAATCGCGATAAGATTTCATTCAAATTTATTACTGATTCCTTTACTCAAATTCAATATAGAGTAACAATAGAAAAAACACGAGGTATAGAATAAATAAGAGAAACAAGAAAGGAGGAACAGAAAATAAACAAATGAGTGAGAAGAATTGATTATATTTCGGCTATAAGATATCTCGTATATTCACTTGTTTTTTCACATTAGAAAATAGTTTGATTGATTGATTGATTACTAATTGTTATTAGAAACAGTAATGTAAAAACTTGTATTATTGTATTTATTGTATGTTTACGAGTACAAAACGACACGTAACTACACAACATAGATACACGTATCACCATATTCTACTGTAATACATGATATCGCATGTAATGTACACAGTACTAGGAAGAATTGCAAAATACAATATACTTCGATGTTATGTAGGATGGTGCACGCGTAAATATATGTATATAATATTAAAATAGACAATTTTACGCGCAAGCGCTAAAATCCTTCAATACCTCTGTGTAGGTAGGGTAGAACTTGCTATCCGTATACACGGTTTGTCTGCAAGTACATTCGCGCCGTGTTCTGCACGTTCAATCGATATTTACTCGCCATCTTTGTTTTACTTTTATTTCTTCATTTTTCTTTTTCCTTATTTATCCTCTTTTCCTTTTTCTCTTTTCTTCGTTTCTTGTTCCTGCTTTCTCACCTATCCTTCAACTCTCTCCTCTACGCCCCCCCCCCCCCCCCCCCCGCTAAACTTTCATCCCTTATATTACATATCTTCTTTTCTTTTCTGTTCCTATCTTTCTCTGTCGTTCAAAAATTCACCCTTCATCGCTTCATTGCTCTAATTATTCACTTTTTGTTTCTACTTCGTTGTTTTCTTTGAATTGTTTATCAACGAAATATAAGTATGGCAAGTATAGTGAGGTACAGGCATGACTTTACTATGGTGACAAGCAAAGGTCAGTGGGCTGCGCGGAAATTCAAATGAAAATGAAGAAAACCGAACGAACAAATGAGAAAATAAATACTATATATATGTGTGTATAACTATGACTTACCAGTGAGCAGAGGTAATTTTTGCAGTTCCCGATTTTTTGAAATATTAAATCTTGAGCTGCTCTGTCGTTTGTCTTTTTTAATAACCGGACCACCCGGTTGATATTTTATTTTATTTATTAAGGTTGGCGGCGGCGGCGGTGTGCTACCACCCGGAGTACCGCCCCCCGATTTATTACCCTGTAAAATAAATAAATAAATGAATAAATAAAGAAAGAATTAAAGACATCAATCAATAAATAAATGAATGCAGAATGATAATGCATTATTATTTTATTTCATTCCAATTTTGTATTTCTTTTTGCTTTCGTTTGTTTTTGTTTTCGTTCCACGTTTTTCTTTATTTCGTAATAGATTTCACGGTATACAGATGTAATGAAAGATATTATATACCTATGTATGTGAAATGATAATAATAAGAATCAGAAATAAACAATAATAATGGTATAATAAGTGAAAAATTTGATCACAATGAATATAATATGCGGCTACTTGATTATTACAGTTTGCGTGGCGAAATCGAGAAACAAAAACAAAAAAATGAGCATACGAATACTACATGTATATAGATGCGCGCGGAGAGAGAAAGAGAAAGAGAGATGGATCAGCGTTTCTCATTGATCAATTTTTTAATCGATACTATCTACTATATACATATCTATATTATATGCTAGAATAAAATAATGAAAATAGAACGTGCCTTTTTTCTGAAAACATTACCAAACGCAATACTGCCAAAAGTTTGCATTTTATTTTGCATCACTGTACGTCATTTATAATAATAACAATACCAATAACAATTAACAATTTATTTATTTATTCATTTATCCAACGATATTTGAAAGAAAATTAGGAAAAATTATTGTACAATAGAAGATATTATTTGTTATTATTATTATACATTATAGTAAGTACACATTATTGTTGTCGTTAACTTTGTTTGTTGTTTTGTTTGTTGTTTGGTGATGGGGGAGTCGTTTTGTTTTTTGTATCCGTCTTCAACAATTATCGTACGTTACAGATTATCAAGTTATCAATATCATTATAATATATTATTGTTGTTGTCGTCGTTATTGTAAACCGTTTGCAGTCTCATGGTACACTGAAGATATCAATATGCACATTATATAGTACAACATGTGTATATATAATATACATGCATGTTTATTAAAGTATTATAAACGACGACGACGAGGACGACGATGTGTATCACGTATGTACAGTAAGTATGTATATACACTATTGTGTATTATAGGTATATGATCGGGTGTTATATGAGCCTCGCCACACCGCACACCGCACCGCTTTCACACGCGCGCACACACTGCAGAGATGCGGATGATTTTTAATTTTAAACTTGTCGAACGCCGCTCGAGGCGATACACTGCACACGATAATAATACCGTGTATTTAATATAGCTATACGTGTAGTACGTACGGGTTTATATAATTTAATATAATATCATTGTTTTCAATACATTGGTATATATATAACATAAGTATGTGCACACACCTATATACGTATATTTATAGGTAGTATGTACATGCAATGGAGTACGGTAAAAGTTAAAATGGGAAAACAATAATATATACCTATATACCACGAGTTCAAACAGATTACACTATATCATTATTATCATTATTATTATCATTAATTATATTGATCAATAATTTAAATGAATCGTCGCTGTCGTTTTTTTGCCCCCCGTTGCATGGTTGTCGAAATTATTTATATTTTTCATTTATTTATTTATCTATTTCTTTTACGTGCAGACATTACGTGTATACATTGATATATTATCCATGTATATTGTCAATTCAGATAGATAAATAGATAGATAGAGAGGGGGGAGGGGTGGGGGGGCGAAAAGACCAAATTGAAAACCAAATCGCAACAACAAGAAAAAAGAACGGATTCAATTCAGTTATTACAATAATAACGCGGAGCGTGCGCTGAAGATTATACGCGTTAACTATGGCTACAAAAAAAAAAAAGTAAGGGTGGCAAAGAAAAGAAAAAAGTACAATTAATGAAACAACGCGAAGCGGAGCCCGAAACGTGACGCGTCGCGAGGCGGACAGCTCGAGACTTGAAGTACTAACAAGCGAAACCTAAAAAACTACGCACTCGATTTAACGTACGCGGCCAGATGATACACTATCCTCACGTATACCGCAACGTTTGAATAGGTATGCATACATAGTACTCATTATACATACAAAGTACTCATTATACATACATAGTACGTACATTATGTATATACACTGATATAAAGACGAGAATTGGTGTTTAGTATAGCGCGCAGCAGCAGAAGCAGCAGGTTGCGATGACGGTGAAATGTGGTAATTATATTATAACCATCAATTGACATATCATTATACGCGTATTCACACAGGATACCTATAATTATATCAATTCGACTTCTCCTATTTCTCCTCTCCGTGAATATAGGAATGTATTGAACACAAACGCCGTTTTATTATATCAGAGGTTAACATCGCATGTGACGCCGTGTGACGCGCTGCTTTACCCCCGCAAAAACTATAATTATACCGCATACATTGTGAGAACAGGAGAAACGGCGAAAAAAATTGTGAAAAAATAGAACACATTCATATAGGTATAGTGCACATACATAGGTAATATACATGTCGTGTATAAATGCATGTATACTACGGATTAATGGTGTTTGTTCTGTCTTGATTTTCAAATCTTTGCGCACACGCATTCGACTTTTATACCGCATACTAATTGCGCGACGTGACCATAGTCGTATTAACAGAGTTCGCTCTTTCCATGCGACCTGTAATGAGCGTGTGTATATCTATGTATGCATGCGTGTATGCCATGGTATACTGCATGGTTGCTTATGTGGGGTATACCTACATGTATATACATACTTACGGCATTCTCAACAGCGGCGCGCGGTCGAGACGATGTTCAACCTCTAACCACGAATCATGCATTATGCCGATAGGTATAGGTATATGATACATCGCGCGTGGCGCATGCGGCGCGGGCGGTTGCGACGGTCATTCGGAAACTATGCTAAAGTCGTAGCTTAGAAATTCTATCCATCTATCTATGGATTTATTTATCTAGTTTCAATCGTCGACCTATCTATCTATCTATATCTATCCAGCGTTATCAGAGAATTAGATGATTATCTCTACAGTTATTATCAATCAGAAAGTGATTGCACAAAGTGAATTTTTTTTTTCGTTTTTATACAGGCTATACCTTTGCACAACTATACAGTGTGTATAAAATGAACGGAATGCGTTAGTCGCGGCGTGTTATTAGCGTCCTTTCTATTTTCACGGAGTATAAACTACATGTAGCGTCAAAAATAGGCATGCAACGTTGTGTCCTCTGTGTATTTCCACGCTCTATGTATGTATAATACATATATGGTTTATATATCTACTACGTATGGTTGAATGCATTGTTACCGATTGTTGAATGCAGTGAGTCTTTAAAAGCACCTTAAGGTGCTATTAAAGACGCATGAAATCCCCCATTATTACACATTGTTGAATGCATTGTTACCCATTGTTAAAGGCCGTGAGTCTGATAATGAGATAAGAAATTTGGACATAATAATATAATTTCAACGGCTTCTTTCCCTCGTGACGCAAACGGCGGGTAGGTATATACAGACATACATACATTCATACATCGAAACTCATTTAATAGTTTCATAAATAACAGAGCATCTCTGTAAATAAATACTATTTTCTAATTATTATTAGTTTTTATTTATTGTTATGCAAGAGGAGAGAGAGAAAAGAAATGTAACATTGATAAAATAATATAACTGCGGAGGATTACGTTAATCTTCTATAGAGATAAAAATGTAAATGTAACACAATACAGAGATTATTCATATAGGTATATACTTTCACATATATACCTAAATATCTATTTAAATAAATACAAATTTTAAACGGTGCTAAATCAAATTGAATTAATCCTCTTTGCCCTTGACGATTGACGATGATATACTATATATATATACGTGTGTATGTATATCTATACGTTATATTATGGATGTAAATTTGAGTAGTTTATGCCCAAAGGTATGTATGCATGCATGTAGTATGTACTTGAACGAACGCCAAGCTAAAACAGGTGCATGCACGTGTGAACGGATAAGTACGCGGATGGGAGATGGGTGGCGCCATCTGTGACAAAAACTTTATAGTATTTACATTGAATATCGCCGCGTACCCTAACCTCGTTAACTCGATCGTGTTTTTATATTTTTCTCCACATAGCCTATAGCCTACATTAAGTATTAAAACCGGAGTTAACGCTAGGTCCCAATTCATAAAAGTCAATAACAGATGAATACGGAATATGAGCTCTGCCCATTCGGCTGTGCCACAGGCAGTAGCAGAAATCATCGATTTAGTTTTGATATTGTTATTTTTTGTTTTATAATTTAATAATTGTCGCTGCGTTCATACCACCGCTATTATACCTACAGAATGGAATAGAACGCAGAGGCAGTATTCCTTGATAGAAAATACGAATTTGAAACGAATAAATAAATGAATAATCATAGAATGTCGTGAGTTAGAAAACTCAATAACCTAAACCGTATACTATATCATATTATAACCTATAAAACCGCAAACTTTGAATACGCGGGAGGAAGGGCGATGGAATTTCTCTCTTGAATGAAGAAATTGACAAATATTTCATATATATTTATAAAACACATGCATGGTTGAGGTATAATAGCCGGAATCGAAAGCGGTTGTAAGAATAATTAATATACTGCTCAGCGATTCGACTAGTATAACGATAGTATTAGGTATAAGAGAAACTAGTTATACCTCGTTGAAAGAAATAAGAATAATAATGAGGGACAGTTCGATTTCGTTCTGAACATTATATAAACTTACGAACTCAAATCATTGGAACATACCGGAAAACACGGAGAAAAATGAAGATAAAAACCGTGAAAGAGGCTCCGACAAATTTGACATTCGATAAAATCGTATGTATGGAAATGTAGGTTAGAACATATTATTATTATTATTATCATCATCATCATCATCATCATCATCATCATCATCGTCGTCGTCGCATGTAAGTAGATAGGTATATATCGGAGGTATAGTTCGATGCGGAGGATAGAAAGCTGATCATTTATATCAGAGGCACATGTACACGCACGCACACACAATAAACAAAATAAATCCCTGTATGCGGGGGAAAATATTGTGCACGAATGTGTGAGAATGATGATTTTTCGATTAAAACTAAAGAACCGTGATTGATGAAACTGAAGACAAAGTAAAAGGAAAAACATTTTATTTGAATATGGAGTTATAACCTCACCTCGTCGCCACCGTCAGGACCATCTTTTCCGTTCCTACCTCCCTTGTCCTTGTTTTTCACAGACTCCTGTAAAAAGTGAGAATAAGAAAAACGAGAAACGAAGAAAAGAAAAATGTATACACTGGGTGAATAATCCCACTCGCGATGTCACTATTTTTTTTATATATGAACGGAAATGAGAAAAAGAAACACTTTACGGAGCTTGATGAATGTATGTAGTACGAGGCAGAGAGAGAGAGAGAGAGAGAGAGAGGAAAAAACGTTTAATATCTATCTCAGGCAATTATTATCATTATTAAGCATCTATGTACCATTTTAATAACGCGTCAATGTATATTTATTTATTATACCACGCGAAAACTGATACGATTTTAGTCTGTAGCACTCGAAGTTTTGTTGAAATCGGGGCCGATTCGTAGTTGACGTAGCTAGCTCTTCAGCGTCAAGTCAAAAAGTTGTTACACCCTTCATGGTAGGGGGGGATATACTGCCGCCACACACAACTCGGCAGTGACGACCATTAACTAAAATAATGTCGCCGCTTCCGTGTCCGGCTTAAGATTCTGCTACATCGTTAAGGTAGAGCGGTCGTTCGTTTTTATTCATACATTTTATTGCTCTACCTTATCGACGGCTTGTAAAAAACAAATGAATAACAAATAACTGATATTCCGCTTTTTTTCACCACCCTCGTGGAAATAAAACGTGAAAACTAGTTTAAGAGCAAAATCTACCTTATCGACGGGGTTCTGAGAATCCTATTGGCTCATCTTCTAATGTTTTTCTCATGTCACTTGTTTCTTACATTTCGGAATTCAAATCTCGGTATTTTTCACCGTTGGAAGGAGGTTTGACGGTAAATTATGGTAATTATTGATCGATCAACGGGAATATGGAGCTGGATTTTATTCGATTCGATGTACAATTTTTTGTTTCTTATTCAACAGTCTAGACCAACGACGTGTAAAGAAGCGATACAAAAATGGGAAGATAAAACGGGAGAGCAGGCTAGTGAGCAGACTGAAATGTATCTGAATTTTCAATGGCCACCGATAGACAAGATGGATAATGGTTTAGGAACTCTGGTGATGGTCGAGTGAGTATTTACCTGATTTCAGAGAATCATAACAACAATGACGACATGAAAATTCGCGGATTTAGATTCCGTTATTTTTTTGAACAGAAAGTTATCTCTGTCAACGAATATGATAGAGAAAATATCCGGAATAAACGCATTGAAGAATTTAAAGATTTTATCGTTAGGAAGAAACAATATAAAGACGTTTTCCGGGTTGGAAACGGTCGGCGAACATTTAGAAGAATTGTGGATTTCTTATAATCAGATAGAAAAGATCAAAGGCGTGAATGTTCTGAAGGCTCTGAAGGTTTTATACATGAGTAACAACTTGGTGAAGGATTGGTCCGAGTTTAACAGGCTCCAAGAGATTCCGAACCTTCAGAATCTGCTTTTTGTCAATAATCCGATATGTGAAAATATGGATGTCGATAACTGGAGAAATCAAGTCACGAGGCGATTACCTCAACTCAAAATACTCGACGCTATTCCTGTCGTGTTAGTAATCAAAATATCACGCTCCTTCAAATTTTACTTTCTATTTTTTACAGTTCTCAATACAAATAACGTTTTTCTGTTTCTCTTCGTTTCATCTACAGCCAAGCAGGAAACGAGTGAAGAAACTCGATCCTCGATATTCTCGGAGAATCCAGATGAAAAGTTCATCTTTGAATATGTTTTACGCAATAATTTAGGAAAAAAGATGATAAAAGTGCCCAAACATCATAATTTTTTTCAATAATTATCAACCTTCATGTCATTGAGTCCGAGCTCTTCATTTTGTTCAAAATTTCTATTGTATTTAGTAATTTTGAGTCTCTCGTCAGTCCCACTTTCGGAAAGACTTTGGATATAACTATTTCCCGCAGGATCGTCGAGAATCAGAGTAACTTGCCTATCTCCGCTCAAAACTGCGTCTAATTTTGCAACAAAATCGTTTATTCTCTGGACCGAATCTTTATCGCTACTGTCTCCAGTCAATGCAGTAGAAGAAACGATCTGATCTCTGGTAGCCTGGAGAACTCCTTCGACAGTAGTGAAGCGGCCACCTAAAGCTGCGTAGCCGCCATCTAACTCTAATTCAGGGATCAGCATCCCACAAGTTTCAGACTTTAGAACATCTCGGCTGAAATCTTCCACCCCTATTATCTTTACTTCGATTCTAACTCCTTGAGGCTCGACTCCGCTTCCACTTTTTACCTCATTCGTTCTATGACCGCAAGAATCGCAGGTTGTTGCCATTATCACAACTTCTTTGAAGTGTGGAATGTCTGAATTATTTTTCACGAGTTAAGGTTTAAGCGAGATCAAATCTGTTGCTGGAAGAATCGATTATCGATGGATTATGATTCTAAAGGATACTCGTCATCTTCATGTTAGTTTCGCAAGGGATATTACAGTCCGGACAATTAGTCGGGAACGTTAAAACTTCGCCTTGGATTTCTTCCAGCGAGTATTCCCCCTCTCGAATAGGTCTCAGCAGAGAATCCTCGTTCTCTTCATAGATTCCAAGCTGTTTGTTCTGCTCCCTTGTCCTCTTAAATTGCGTTACGCTACACGCAGAATCCAGGTTCGGGGCGTTCGGGTTTCCCACATAACAATTCCCAGAAATGTCTTCAAATATTATTGTGAATGGGTTTTCTAAGAGTTTAAGCGATCGGAGCTTCGCCAGAAACAGATCAATTTTTATCGCTCCCTCGCTGTCCTGAACTCTGCGGAGTACCTGATCTTGTTCTAGACCAGAAATACTGCGGTCTATGATTCCCTCTATAGTAGTCACCTCTGAAATCGGTGGAAAAATGGTTATTTATGTTCCAAATCATTCCTTATTTGTGAAAGAACCACTTTCACTCTATTTACCTCCTTTTTGCGATTTTGGTGGTATCTCGAAATCTAATTCTGGTATTTTGATGCCGGTAAAATCGGACTTGACTATTTGTCTGTTGAGATCTGAAGTTTTGGTAACTTTCAGAGTTAATTTTATGCCCCTCTCGAGGGTTTTTCCTGCGTTTTGAATTTCGTTATTCTCATATCCGCAATGATCGCAGGCGAAGGACATCAGAACAACTTCTTTATAGTGTGGTATTTTCGTTAACAATAATCTCGTCGATCCCTAAATGAATATTTCAATTGATTTCATGTTTCGTTTGTTGGTCAAATACGGTGAGGCAGATTTGAAAGGAGGCTAGTAATTGGTATGAAGCGAATGATTATTCATTTCTTACATTCTCTCCGCAATTCATACAGAGACTTTCGATCACAGTAGTTTCCGGATCTGCGTCGTCGGCATTAAGATCACGGAATATTGGCTGTATTTTATCATCTTTTTCTAATTTACTCTCATCAGCCATGGCTCTTATTATCGGTCAAGTACTCGTGGTCAGTGTATACCGCGCGGTATCATAACCCTAAAAATTGATCAAAAACACGATGTCAGAAACCAACCTAACTTTCGACAGCTTGAGATAGCGCTTCCAATCTTCGAATTGGATACGAATTGTCAACCTTTTGTAAACTCGGAACAGTACATACTCTATAAAATTAATAAAATTCTAGCGAAAAAATTTCACAGCTAGTTTTTATTCTCGAAATATCTTCCGCGGCGTAGATCGCTGTTTAGTATGTTAGGTTACGTCCCGAAATTAGCTGGCAGTACAGTCAGCAGTCTTGTGTCTTTCTCGCTCTATCAGGTTTTCAATGGGCAAAACTTCAGCGCTGACAGCTAATTTCGGAACGCAGCCATTATTATGCATCATCAGTGGTCCAGAGTTCCAAAAAGGTCCAGTCTATTGCGATGCTGCGACCAGAGAGACTCTTTGGCTGCGACGTGCGACCCAGAGTATACTTTTTGGTGCGACCAAGCGATATCCAATCAGCGTACAGCTATTCTAGTGCCGCTAAGAGGATCTGTGCACTGATTGGATATCGCTCGGTCGTACGTCGCTTCGGTGCGATAGTCTGCACGAGGCTCGAGGTCTGAAATCAGCGTCACCTTATCGCGTGATGTGAATCGGGCTTGAGATAACAACCGCGCCATCTTCATGTTGGATGCGCAACTAGCGACGAGCCGACAGGACGACAAGTTATAAGATACAAAATGGCGTCGCGTGGTGACTAGTGAGGTCGTTACGAGCCGCGTGCATTTGTGGTATAATAGAAACAAATTCGAGAGTATTTAGTTATAGTTTCGGGTATTGAAGAAGACGAGATTGAACGAATGATACGATTCTTAATTCAGCGGTAATTTAATCGAAATTTCACGCCCAATTAAGAATATCTAATCGTTGTTAACTTAACCTCCGCCGAAGTCGCAAGCTACGGAGACAAAAAGGAGCGAGAGAGAGAGAGATATCGGAACTGCCGCAAGTGAGTGAGTGAATATAATTTGGCGGGAAAAAAAAACTCCGCAGAGCCGCCGATCCCTTGCAACATTCAAGATGGTGTTGAAGGAAGCGTTGAAAGAGCATTTCGCTGTTTTCGGTGTTACAGTTAGCGAGGACGCCACGCTAGATAAATGTAAGTATGAAAAATATCTTCGAAAAGTTTTCTAAACGTCGTCCTAAATCGGATGTTTCTTTTGTTTTCTTTCATGTATCATTATCGACTTTTTTTTTCTTTTTTTTTCGAACAAATTAATTAAAAGATTGAAGACAAGTCTGAAAAACTTTGAACAGCGGATAGTGTATTATTATCTTTAATTATACTAGGCTTGGATTTATGCGATATTTATAATCTGGACGAAGAATCATTGGTAGAAACATGGATGGCGTTCAGTGTTTCGCATTGCCAAGGGGCGAGTCCGAGCGTAGAATATTTGTGTCAAATGGAGAGAAAGGAACTGAAAAAAGATAGCGCTGTGAATTTCAATAGCGGTATCAGTGCCGGTAATTCATCGACACAGTTCGCTAAGGATGATAATAATTTGTCGAAAATTGCTGTGTACAATTCTCTATCCGCTATGAAACAGTACAAGTATCCTTTTTTTTCTCCCCGATCATTATCGTTATATCTCGATGGTTTTGCTCAGTTTGTAGAAAAAAAAAAAGTGTAATATATGTGCTTAAATCCTTGACTGAATTTAATCAGCGATAACGAAGACATCCTCGAACTCTATACAAGCAAAACACCGAATACACCAAAAGTGAGTAACACATATTATATCGAATGAAGTTTTTTCTCATCATTATTTATATCACAATTTTATTAGCCAGGATTTCTGCATTTTTATTCTACGTAACAAATTCGTTCGAGAACAGAAAGATTGTTAGGATAGGATAGGTTAGGTTAGGTTAGGTTAGGTTAGGTTAGGTTAGGTTAGGTTAGGTTAGGTTAGGTTACGATAAGAATAGGTTAGAAATACCTCTAACATATCATTATAGAGGCATCAGAGTGGAATACTGTGTGATTCGTTTGAATATTCCAGTCTTGCTCGGTTCCTTTTTCTGAATTTTGTTCTTTCATTCCACATTCGCCGGTTTTCGGGATTTGAGAAACCGCCACTTTCTGTTACTTTCTTTGTCCTTTTTATACATCCCTCCCTTTCTCTCTCTCTCTCTCTCTCTCTTTTCTTTCCATCCCATTCCATTCCTCTCCCTTTACTTCCCCCTTTCCATGAAAGTAGACTGTGTATCTCTGCCTATCCCTTCTCTCCTTCTCTTTCTCTTTTATACACCGCGGTCAGTAGCGTGCGGAGGCAGCAAAAGTTTAACACGATATTGCGCGGTGTTGCCAAACTTTGTATTTTGTAACCATGAACCGTCTCGAGAGAGACAATGAGAGAGAGAAAGAACGTACCGCTACCTGACCAGGAGGGTTGACAAGGCGAATGGGCAAACTTTTGAGAAACTCTGTACACTCGGCCGTGTACCTATTCCGGAAGAACTGAAGACAAAAATTCAAGAACCAACAACACATTGTTCGATCCACACCGCCGTCACGTTGAATTGTTTGGGTGTTGGTTCTAATACGAGAAATTGTACTCTGTACGTATATACACATACTTGAACAAAACAGGACACGTAAAAAAGAAAAAATTGAATGGAAATTCGAATGGAACGTGTTTTTAGAATGAAATTAGTCAAAATTTTCGGATATTCTAGAACGAAAGTTACAAAATATTCGAAAAATGTTTCGATCCAATCGGTGTCCACGAACAAAACCGTCCGTTCGGTTTCTCACTTCGTTTGGGCAAGAAAAATCCAAAATTTAACGCTCCTGCGGTTAGGGGCGGGAGGGTTGGAGCCTACGGTCACTGGTCAGCGAACACAGGCAACGTTCTCTACAATTTATAATACATACCGACCGTGTAGAATATTGTTGCATCGGCAACACTGTAACTCGCGTTCTTTGTTCCCCGGTCTCCGAATCTCTCTTTCTCTTTCTCACTCGCTCTGGTTAGGTAGAGAAGAGTAGTGAGTGAAGAGTAGTAACTTATGTTAGTGAGTAGTTTCTCGTGGGTATAAACCGAGCCGAGAAAACCATGAAGCCAGTCAAGTTGATGGTCGCAGTGCCGCCGGTAGTGCCTGGTCCCTTACGATTTTAACAACCTACACGATCTTTTGATGTGTCGCGTTCGTTCTATCGTATACAGTTAAACAGTTCGCGTTTTATAGTTTCAATGATTTACCGAGAAACGGTATTAATAATAATGATAATGAGCATCGGCATCGCCACGTATAAAATTTACAAGTTATATTAATTATAATAATTTGCTATCAGAGAACTAGACGTTGTTACGGTTTTCTTTTCTCTTCAATTGTTTTCACACATTATTGTATAACAATGGTTTTTGAATATTCACAAACCGGAGTGCATCGTAATCCATAGAATAACACATCGTGCGGTTGGGTTGAGTTATCGTCGATCTTTTCTCGTTTTTCTTTCATTTTTTGTTCTTTTGCTTCTCCTCTTTGAACGAAAATAATAAATACACACACACACACACACTCGTGCGAGCCAATATTTGGCTTATTTTCATTTTTTCATCTTAGTCTTATTTTCTTCTTCTTTTCGTGAAATATAACCTGCATATACTGTACACATGTATTTTATTTTTAATATTTCGAGAATAAGAAGGAGAGGACTAAACAAAAACAAGAAATCAACCGCAACAGGTGGTTTTTCTTCGAATCATCAACGTTAGTCAGATCTCATAGTCTCTCTTCTTCTTCTCCTCTTTATGTCCTCTCTGTCTCTATTCTCTAGTCTTTCTTTGACCAATGGCAGAGCATCTACTGCGGCCGCGGCGTTGGGGGGAGGGGTTAGGCACTAGGTGCCCTATTTCCCGCCACAAAAATCTTCAGGTAGCCGGGGGGGGGGGGGGGGGGGGGGGGGGCAGGAGAATTACCGCCGCTATACATTTGTGCCTACCACTACCAATATTTTTTCTTTTTTTTTTCCTAAAGAAGTAGAAGTAGATGAAGATAAAGATGAAAAGTATTACACACCAAGAAAGATTTTGCCTCGTGAATAGGCCGCCCGGCGGCAGGGGCGGGGGTCGGAGAAGAGAGAGGTAGTAATATAGCTTTTCGCCCCCCCCCCCCCCCCCCCATCCCCTTCTTTTCCTCCATCTGTACCCAAGTCAACCGTACTGACGCCTCATGCCTTCGTTCCACAGATTTCTTTCAAAGGGAATAATTTCAGTTTTCAAGGACGCGCGTCGGCCATAATCGTATACCGTGCTGTGTGCTGTGCGGCACCATAACGCGCGCAGCGCGTCTTCCTACATCAAGCTCGGATCGGATCTCTTGCGTTTTCATTTTCGTCGGGTTTTTTTTTTTTATATGTATGCAGTGTAACTCAACTACTGCCACATCACGATTTGCTATCAATCATCCAAGCTCTATGTAATATTCATAAGAATCATCAAATGTGTGTGCGCGCGTGTTTTTTTTCTTGTTTTGTTTGTGACATTTACGAGATTATTATTATTATTATCATTATCATTATCATTATCGTTATTCCGATTACTAGAAAGACTATATCGCGTAGAGTTGAAATTTCGTTCATATTCGTTCAGGCAATCGTATTTTTGCAGTATTTTTATCGCTATATCGTTTTATTTTCTCCCTCGTTTCGTCCGTTTCGTCGATTTTTCGTTTTCGGAAGTTTTGTTTATAGATTGTTAAGAATATTGAGCGTGTCTGTATGTCTGATGTGGTAAAATAGATCCCGTCGTATTATTATTATTTATCATTCATGAGTGAAGGTACGCCTTTTAAGATTTGAGCGATTCGAGATTCAAAATTCAGCGACCTGTTGCTGCTGCTTTCGTGGTCGGTCAGAATTCTGTTTTGCGGTTTCCTCAATTTTCGGCAATATTCTTCTCTGTTCTCCTCTTCTTCTGCGTTTACTGTAAAAATTATATTATTATATGCACGAGTAACGCCGACGAAGAGGGCGGCGGGCATGTACGTGTTGTCAGAAAAAACAAAGAGAAAGAGCGAAGGGAGGTGGGGAGGAGCTGGAACTCTTGTAGGAAAGTATGGAAGCGTCGTCCGCGGGTTCAGTTTGCAATAGGTACCTACTCTACTGTCATTTTGACCGTTACGCTCGCGCTTCACAGCTGAAAAACTATACATCCATAACGACCCGTAACAACATAGACACAAATACTGAGCATTAACATTCCATCAATACCTATCTAGAAGTTATTTAAGGAGCAATGAAACACGATATTCGAAGCCTAGTTTCTCCGCAAAACTACATCCACCGACCCATGTGGAATTGATATCAGCGATGAAGGAAGAAAGAAAGAAGGGCACGATATGCTCTCGGATTTCCAAAAATTGAAAATCAGTTTTACAGATTCTTCATCGACAGTTATAATATGGTAAATTTTTGTCCGATCTCCGAAAATCGGAGAGCGTCATCCTCTTTGTTCTCTCTTGCTTCATCGTTGTTAGCAATTCTGTAATAATCGAGTGTATTTTCGCCGAGAAATTGGGTTTGAAAAATTCCAAGCAGAAAGACGTGTTTCGTTTTTCCTATATTGTGTAACGTGGGTAGGGGCGAAAATTCCGAAAGAACAACGATTAGACGGGCCGAGATTGCGAAAGTCTGATTACCGGAAGTGCAGAAGGTAGAAAGGCTATCGAGTAGAAACAACGTATTGAAAACACAAAAACATGGTGATAAATATATACCGAAAATCATATCTCCGGATGGACAAGACCACGAGCGGTGAAATATCCGATCGGCCGTAAATCAGACGCTTGAAAAAGTCCTGTGTTCACAAATCAGAATCAAGAGCCATAAAGCGAAGACCCCGGAGACATCAGAAAAACATTCATTCTTTTGTACTGAGAAAATAGTCGATTGCTTCCCGTTTTTTCGGAATTTTGGTCTTCCACGATTCTAGTCTCTCGATATTTTGCTTTTCGCAGTTTCGCCGTTTCCGGACCTCTATCTTCGATCTTGTTTTCTTCGGTTCATCGGCCGATAAAAACGTTTGCCGCTCTGAATTTTCAATTTGCGGAGTATGAATTTTTCAAATTTCCCCAATCTACGTTTCTGTTCGTTCGGAATGTAAAATATTTGAAGAATCGAACCTTCTTTTCTTCAATTAAATCCATTGATTCTCATTTGTTTGTCTATTATTCCGATTTTTTTACACAACATTGATTTTTGGTCGTAATTGTGATATGGTGGGGTCGATTTCATTGTAGTACATACATACATAGATTCATTTGTTTACTCATTCATTTCATCTGCCCAATACTTTTCAATTTTCTAACGTACAGCATATGCGGATGTAGAGATCGAGAGTCTGATTCTTTTCCGTTTTTATCTCGATTCTCATATATGTATATATATTATATTTCTTTGAGCGTTGCGTAAATTGCACATATTTATTACTTGTTTAGTACGGCAATAATGATACGTATATTCCTTACGATCGTTATTTTATTATTATACACGTGAAGGTTCAACGGCATTTCCCACGGTGCCGCCGTCGTCCTAGTAGTGGTAGTAGTAGTAGTAGCAGCAATAGTAGTGTCGTAGTCGTCGTGTGATGGCTCACTCTCAAGTCTCACATCACGTTTACTACATAATATTTGAGCAAGAATGAGAGAAAGAGAAGCACACATACTACAGTCGAAGAGGGGGGTTTGCTTCCAGTAGCAAGCAGCAGGGTACCACCGGGACGCGTCTTTTCTCCCTTCTCCTTCGCCTCATTCTCATTCTCCCCTTTTTCGCTTACTCCATCTTCATCACCCTTCTCTCTCTTTCTTTACATCGACATACATATATTTATGCACGTATTCACCGCGGGACGGTCGACGTAGTTTTTTTCGCTCGTGGTTTCCGGGGGGGGGGGGGGTGTAGGGTAGGGTAGGGTAGGGTAGAATTAAGGGACGATGTGGTACATCGTGAGGCTGAAATTCTTAACGTTTACTTACGCAAGAAAATCAGGGCGAACGATATCGGCAGAAATTTGACATCGAAATGTTTGTTCAGCCATTATAATTTTCCGTCATTTCGTTAATTTTACCTTATAAAATACTCGGGCCTCGTAACGTCATGTGTATGATTCCCTATGAATCTATGAATTATTATTGATAAAAAAATGATCTATGCACAGTAGATTTATTTCTATCTTCATCTCCTCCTCCTCCTTCTCTATATTGTATTGAAAGACGAGATGAACAGAAATGGTTTAAATTGATTGAAACAATGCGTAATAAAACAAGTATTAAAGAGCTACAGGGGTTAAACGACGTTAACCTTTTTTCTTATTCTCTTTTAGTTTAGTTCAGTTTAGTTCAGTTTAGTTGGATGCGCTAGGATGGTGGTAGTAGTCGTTTTTTTCTCTCACTTACAAAATTACAACAGCGCGTACATATTATGTACATGCACGTACATGTACAGTGTTACGTACGTACGCAACCGCTACGGTTGATATTCGATAGAGAACCGGTTCTGGTTTCGGTCTGAAAAATGTTATTTGGGTAGCTAAATCATATTGGCTCCAAATCGACCGCTGAAAGCGTACGTAGATCGAGAGAAAGACAAAATCTCGCAAGCGTTAGTACCTGTATAGCGTTAAAAACATTGCAAATTTTGCTCAGTGAGTGGTGGTCTAGTGCGCATTGTAATTGAAATTTGTGACTAGATCCACACTCATTAAGCAACTTTTGGACAATTCTTCATAAATTTCAATCGAACGATGAATATATGAAATTTTGATCCGTCATTCGTAGATGATAACTAGATATATTATTATTATTGTTCGATAAATTTATTGAATCGTGGTCGAGGGTGAGAGGCACTTCCATAGACGAGTATGAATTTGGTACACGTGTTTTATATCAATAATCGTGACTAGATACACACTCGTCTACGGCAGCCCCCCTTCGAACGGTTTAAAAATAAGAAAATATCTTAAGAAATTTATGATACAAAATTAGAATCAACTTTATCATCGTTAATTATATCACTCTGGTCTTCTTCATATCCTTTTCTTTTACATTATTATCGTTTCCTTAAACAGGCCAAACGACTTCGCAGTCCCGAGGAAGAATCGGAAATTAACGAATTGAAAATCCGCGCCGTTGAAAGTCCTTTTTCTCCATCAAGCTACTCGCCAAAAACGTAAAGAAAATATTTTTGTCCGTAGATTATTTTGTCTCCAAGGAATTGAGAAAGAAAAATTCAGCTTTAAACAAATACACGACATGAAAAGAGTAAACATGCAATTTGGATTTCCAAAATTATCTTCAGTTTCTTCTTTCTTTTTTTTTGTAGCGCTGCGCCTAGTAGATTAACACTGTCAAACGCATCGAATCGAGGTAAAGTATTATTGAAATATGGTACGGATGTTAAAGATTGGAAAAATTCGAACAAACAAGATCGACACAGGGATGTAAAGAAAGTATTAAAAAGTGAAAATCACAATCATGTACCAGCTAAATCATTATACATGTATGAAAAGTTGATAAATAAAGCCGAAGCGTTGGATACTGTTTGCGAAGATCTGGGAAGATTGATGTGCAACAATAGAAATGAAATAGATGAAATTGATATCGACCAGGTCGGATCTTACTCTAGAACTCAATACCAGATACAAACTTACGGTAGAATATGCTGTGACTCGGAAGGCAAATTGAACGCAGCTTCGATTTTACTCGAAGGAAGCAAACGTCTCTCTGCTGGTGTCAAAGTGAAGCTAGATTTGAGTAAAATAACCGAATACTCGGTTTTCCCTGGACAAATTGTGTCCGTCAAGGGTGTTAATCCAACTGGGAAAACACTCGTCGTTGAAAATCTGTTCTTTGAATCACCCGCGCCGCCCGCTCCTGTACCTCAGGTCAAACTTATCAAGGAAAATATGCTCGACGTAGTCGTGGCTGCAGGACCTTTTACAGGCCCTGAAAATCTCCAATATGAACAACTTATGGAACTCATTGATTACGTTGAAGAACATAATCCTCATGTCCTTATACTGATCGGACCATTCGTAGAGTTTGATCATCAGGAAATATCCAAATGTAATATGTCCGCTACTTTCGATGAATTCTTCGAACAGTGCGTCGCTAATATTATGCGCAGATTCAAAGAGTGAGATAATCTTTCTTTCATTCATTCATTTTCATGTGTTTTATCAGAAAACTATGTATGTATGAGAAATTGTCTGAGATCGACTTTTTCTGGGTTCGAGGATATGATAAATTTTGTTTTAAATTGAATTTGTAATAATCTGAAACAGAAGACGATTTTCGTTTTTCCGATTCTATGTCTTTAGGCTCCAGAAAATTCGCCTTTTGACGAGGTTCAAGTGTTCAAATCACTACTTCTGTAATTAATGTTATTTGGCGATAACCGCACATTGAATATTTTAACAATCGCTTATTCCCTGACTATAGGAACTGGTCTTGGAATTCTTAAAATAAAAATTATGAAAGTGTGAAAAAATGCTCAGATAACAATGTCTCATTAAGAAGCGCTTTGAAAATATTAAAAATCTGTTAGAATCGGTCGGTTTCATCCTAAGGTGGCTTCTTTCATTTAGAAAACTATTCCTTACAATTCCGCTGCGACATAATTTCCATTTTCTCATTCATCGGCTGAATATCGCTATTTGTTACTCAAAACCGATACCAATGGAATCTTATAGAATTGAATATTCGATAAGAAGACATTATGAAATGATGATGTCAGAATGAAATTGTTAGGGACACTTTTCTCAACGAAAAAAGCCAACTCGAAATGAAATCGACCGATTCCAACGAATATTGTAATATTTTTAAATAACTTTGTAACGAAACAGTGATATCTGAGTATTTGTTCATAATTTTCTAATTTAATTTTCAGGAATTTGAAAACCAGTTCTCATAGTCGAAGAGTAAATGATTGTTACAAATATTCATTGTGCGATTATCGTTTGATAACATCAATTACGAAAGTAGTGATTTTAATTACGGAACCTCCTTAATTACAATTCATTTATCAATAATGATATCAATAAATTTTTTATCATTCAATCTATAAATTCATCTTCTAACTTTTAATTTTTTCACAGCTCCGCTATGCAGGTTGTAATGGTTTCTTCGAATCGTGACGTTCATCACACTCCTATTTACCCGACGCCAGAATTTACAGTCAAACAGAAGTATCACAATTTACATTTAATGCCTGATCCTTGCATGATCGATATTGACGGACTAATTATCGGTGCTACTTCGGTCGATTCCATGATGCATTTAGGACGCGAAGAAATTAGTCTGTAGGTTCTTCGTAACTGAAATTATTGAAAATTTCAAATACTTCCATGTAATTTATCACTGTTCAGGACCATTCAAGTTTATTTTGTTTCTTCCTGGAATTGGAATGAAAAAATAGTTGCATATTTGCACTTTTCTTACAGACATCTGCAGAGTTTCGATAGACTATCACGTCTCGCGACTCATGTCTTGGCGCAGAAATGTTTCTACCCGTTGGTACCGCCGTCTAAAGATTTGAATGTGGATACGGATCTGTGGGAAAAATATGCGTTCATGGATCAACAACCGCATGTATTAATTTTACCATCAAGTTTGAGATATTTTTGTAGGAATTTATATAACTGCGTTACTCTCAATCCCGAGAGATTAGGCAAAGGCTCTTTTGCAAGAATGAGAATTAATTATCCTACAGATAAGGGGGATTGGAAATCTGCTGACAATGTTTCTGTCCAAGTTCTGAAGATTTAGATTCTAATAATTTCATTATTTTCTATTTCTTATGTTCAAATAATCAATAAAGATGAATAAAAAATACTGTTTCCCAATCGTTGGTCACCCGCTGCCATTACAATCCTCTGTTTCTCTAATTTTTCCCAATTTTTCATCTTTTTTTCTTGATTCTGTGCATATCGATACAAATTTCTAGAATCTATTGTCAGAAAGTTTCAAATTTACGTTTTAGGTAAAGTAGTATTTCATTCTTTGAATATAATTGAAATGTGACTTTGTTTGTAAAAAGAGAAAAACACGAATATTAACGGTGAACAATCACTTGTAATTTGCAGTTTGAATTTGAAGTTATTTCCCGCCATTCCGTGGCTACGACAGATCGATCGATGAGTATACAGAGTGGTAGATGGCTGCGCGGACTTCGTGTCCAACTATTCGGAGGTTCAAACTAGTTAGACGGAGGTCCGAGCGATGACGTAACAACGAGGACAAAAGGCAGAATCCATAATTGTGAGCAGAGTTTCCGCGTAAACGAAGCCAATAGCTTTTTTGTGATCCGTGGTTTAAATCCTGAGTAAAGATAAAGTTAAGAGTAGGAGATAGAAATAACCAAAGTGATAAATAAATATAACAAATAATTACAATTGTGCGATAATGACCGAACATTTCGCGGTATAGAAAGGGCTGTGGAAAATCGGGCCACATGACGAGGTGAGTAAAATAAATACAATATTTTATGACATCGAAAGAGAAGGGTGTCTGGAATATTAGTCGATGACGAAACAGCGTCAAACAGAACAGTAACACAGAGGAGAACTCTCTCTCTCTCTCTCTCTCTGAAATGCCAATATTTCGTCCACCATCTTTGTGTTATAACAATTCGCGACGAATATACACACAACCTCTGAAGTACGTAAATCTGACTCGTGACTCGTTCTTTTTTTCTCAAATTCATTATCTAAACCACCGATTATGAACGACTATCGTCATTCATTATCTATCCAATCCTCGTTATCGCTATATTATATCCCTGAAATCTACTGTTTATTCATTTTCATTATTTTATTATCAAATATTATCGATCGACTAGCCGTGGCGCACACGTGGTCCACCGATAACACCGACACGACCGAGCTAACGATTCTCATCGTGATTATGTCGCAACAATAATTTCTTTTCTTTTCCTTATATTAATTATGCCCAATTATGCCCTTCTACTTGATTCGATTATCCTTCGATTCTTGACGCCGATCGGTGGCTAAATTCATGATTAATATCGGATAAACTTTTGTTAGACCGTAGGTTGGACTGAGCAACGCGATCTCCGTTTTATTTTTATATAGGTAGGTATAAAATATCTACGCATTTACCTATCTATCCATATCTTCATGCCGAGTAGGAGCTAGGCGGCATTACTTTGAAAATTGTTAACGTGGGTCAGGTAGGTAAATCGCGCGTCACCGAACGCTGCGCCGCGCCGTCGTCGTAGCCGACGATATACCTATACCCGAATTTTTAACCGAATGACTATATAGATCAAAACAACGAAACGAATAGAAAAACATGAAATAAAATAAAAGCAATAGAACACGGTGAAACGGTAACTAAGTGAGCCGGTAACAAGTATAATGTATATACATAAATAGTGTAGACAGACGGGCGACTTCGTATTCGCTTTCTAAAAAATTATACGAACACACATACCTCACACATAATATATTATGTATACCTACGTCCTTACATACATAACTTTCGTTTCTCAAAAGTTGAAAAAAAAAACAAAACAAAAAAAAAACACACACATGGTATTTACATAGATATATATGTATATATACGGAACTACATATTGAGAAGAAGACGCAGTATAAAAACGAAATAAAAAGTCGTAATTTTGTTCATTCTTTGATCTTTTTTCCCTTCGTTTCCTCTCATAAATAAATTGCTGTAGGTAGTATATATATACGCGTATATCAACAACGTTTACCGTGAACAGAATATTGCACACCGTATTTTAGGTATACTGTACCACTGTATGGCGTATAATACATAGCTATGTATATATTTGTTCGCGGTATGTTTATCGCTATTATACCTATAAACGCAGTTTTGGAGGAAAAAGAAGGAAAAAAAACCCAATATTGTACATAAGTAAAACAATTTGGCGAATATAACTGACCTATTACACGTTATACTATACATTTCTTTGTATATCGTAGGACAATTATTATCGTATATTTGTCATGTATGTATAATATATAATATGTATGTATGTTCATATAATATCGTTGCGCCTGCGGTTTTGGGCTCTCTAGCGAGGAGTTTACCTTATCGGAATAATATAATACGGTGTAGATAAGAGTCAAAAAAGAGAGAGAGAGAAAAAGTATTAAAAAAAATAAGGAATAATCTAGTTGGATTTTATTCCGATTATTACTTTTCGTTTTCATAACATTTGTAATTTCAATAATTTTTTTCGCTTATTCGTTGTTTGTTTTTGGGTGGGAGATAATATTTAAGAACTGCACAGTTACAACGATTTTAAATTAATTAAATGGAGGTCAGACGGCTCTCTGGCGTGGTTAATATTATACCATAGATAGGTATAATTCACACACGGTGTATGTATACGTGTATGCAAGTATATGTCTTATAAGTATTTTGTATACTGTACAATCAATTATTTTGAGCGACGCGGAGAAAATATTCTTGTGATTTATGACGCGTTCTCGATCTCCGCTTTTTCACATGCGCTATCTATCTATATACACTTATCTATCTATCTATGATCTTTCTATAATTATCTATATTTCTATTTACTGTCTATCTATATCTATCTACTACAGATATAGATAGATAGATAGATAGATAGATAGACATAATCTCTACCGGAAACGAATAAATTCAATTTCAAAATTTTTCATTTCATCCGATCCGTATACTCGAATAAGTATAATCATATAATAGACATATATCTATATATAACTTGCCTGTATACATATTATATCTAACTATTTATCCATCAACGAACCGAGGTCAGTAATTCGTAGAATATTACTGAGACGTGTCCGTGACGTACATACTTTTACTACGTATAAGAATATTATACATATACCGCGTCACCTACATCTGTATGTATGCACAGTGAGGTAATCTCGAAAATTTCGCATCTCGCAGACTTTGTTTTGTCCATAAAATATCAATTTGTTTTTTTTATAACGTCGTTGCCCCCGTTTTCGAGAGTCGTTTTCATTTGGATATAGGTAGGTACATATTTCTCTATCTCCACGAAAATAGAAATAGGTATTTCTATAGCATATCCTATATGCGGCAAAAGATCGCATTCGATTGATTGATCGAAGTAAAGCGGAAGAAAAGGTGGATAACGAAACGGATAAATTCCGACAAACGATTTTCTTCTTCCATCTCCTCTTCGATCTTTTTTCTCCAAAGAGTTTCGAGCAGGAGATCGGTCACGTGACCGATTTCCGAGTTTCCCAGAATCTTACCGAGTCGGCATTTAGTTCGGGAAAAACTGAAAATCGATTTGCAATTTTTTTTCTGTCAAGTAATTATGCAAGTGTCAGGAAGTGCGATCCGTTCGGCTGTGGCGGAATAAATGTCGTACAAATTTATTATAATACATTTATTACGCTGCGATACGGGCAAGATTTGAGGTCATATTGTCACAAATTAACCGATCAATAATTATAACGATGATTTTCCCGAATCTAGTTCGTAGACCGGAGCGCACTTCCTCCTCCACACGACACCTGTACGATTATATTCTGCATAAACGTTCCAAATCGATCCGAAGTTTTGCGAAGGAGAAAAAAAATGAATACCCGATATTCCGAAAAACTCTAGAATTCGCGTCACGTGATCCCTGCATCCTCCTCAAAACTCAATGATTCTTTCCAATCAATAATAATATTAATCATACATAAGCATGACTCGATAGCGATAATGTATGATATACATCTGTTGTATATCTAGATCCATCTATAATAGTATGTACCTATGTATTGTTAGGTATATATTTGTGCAAGGCGGCGTAGGTATGTATGTACACGAAAGTGAGAGCCGCGTGATATCGACCGGACCCGGCGGCGCGGCAGGCGGCCCCCGCGTATAATATACGTCTGTTATATAGTCTGCCTACCTCAACTCCGCACAGTGTCTCCTCTCTGCCGCGGGGCCGGCTGTCGCGCTCGCTCACTCATTCGCCTACTCACTCTGGCTCTTCTGCAGCCGGATATTCCCCCGATTAATTCGAGATCAGAGGCGTCGGAATGAACGCATAACATTCATTCTTCCTTTCACTCTTTCCTCCGTTCCTCTGAAACGTGGGGAAGAAAATAGAAAAGTAGATATATGTGTTCGATCGATCGTACATTGGAAATGTTTTCAAACCGTATATATAACTGTCGTTTGAAATTTGTGGTTGTCCTTATTTTTGGTAACATCTGTATAAACTGTAACGTGGATGCAATACAACTCGTATCGTACGGATCGCTATATAATAGGAGGGTGGATAATTTATTTTGCCAAACGTGCAATGCGTCGTCTAGCGAGTGAGCGAGCGATGGGGACTACATGCGTGTATATATATATATATATATATATATATATATATATATATATATACTGTATTACTTACGAAAACCTACGCCATTGGGCTGTTGTTTTGGGCGGACGATGGGAGGCGCGCGAGAGAGAGAAAGAAGGGAAAAAGGCCTGCGCGCAAAAACGGCGGCATCGCAAGTTCAAGGCCATATTATACCCCCATAGCCATGGCCCGCGATATATATACATATATATGTATAGGTATGTATATATAGCCTTCGCGATATAGCCATAGGCACAGGCAGGCAGGCAGCACAGACATCTCCCAAAACGCGAACTCACCCGGCTGCTGCCGCTGTTGCTGTTGCGTTCCGTATACTCCTCTCCTCTCTTCTCCTCTCCTCTCCTCGCCGGGCGGTTTTCGCCTACCTCTCCGCAATCCCCGCGCGGTTCTCTTGCCCCTATATCTCCCTCCCTCTCTCTCTCTCTCTCTCCGTCTTTTATACAACACGCGGGTATACGTACATACATTCATGTACAATATACGACTATTATCATATACCGTACCGCAATACACCTATATAGCTATCTGGTGTTTCATATAGGCATATATACGGAACGAAATTGCGTGGGTGTGCGCGGCAGGTTATAGCTAAGAGCTAAGGTATAATGTATGATACTCTTATCATCCGTGCTATTGCTATATCGCTAATGCATATATTATAGTTTGTGTATATATGTAGAGTGTATGGTATAATGATGGCTAACGCCCCTGATATCGTACGAGAGAGAGAGACACACACGCACACCCTGCAGTTGAAATAATTATATACCTACTCGTATTGCACGCGGAGAAGTCCGATCGGTCGAAATATCGAACGCTTACAAAGTCCCTGCGTTCGCAATTCGGAATCGCGCTTATTAGGAAAGTTGACGAATACGGGGATTCGATGAATCGAAAGACGGAAAACTCGGAAGGTCGGAATTCCGAAACGCAGTGGAATCGGAGGGTCGGGAAAGCGAAAACTCAGGAGACATTGGAAAGACATTTGTTGCTCTGTACTGAGAAAATGATCGATTACTTATGTCAGTCCTCCGAAATTGCGGAATTCCGGTCTTTCGACACTTCCCTTATCGAAGTTTCACCGTTTCGGAACCTTGATTTTCGATCTTGTTTCCGTCGGTTCATTGGCCGGTCGGAACGTTGGCCGCTCTTAATTTTTCAATTCGAAAAATATGAATTTTCCGAATCTCGTCAATCCACGCTTCGTTCGTTCGGAATGTAAACTATCTGCAAATACATTCTCTGATAAAAGTCCGTTCGCGTGAACAGCCTTCCGACGAAACAGTTGCTCAATTCAGTAGTACACGAAAAAAGAAAATTCCGTTTAATTCTCGATCTTTCGCTGTACCTGTATACTTCAGAACTCGTATCATTTCGGTCCGTCCATTTTTCGGTCTTTCGTAACTCCTACCCCCGCCCTATCCTTGCTTTCCTATGTACGCGGATACATCGTCAATGAGGACGAGCGATGAGGAGGAAGAGAGACTGAGAGAGAGAGAGATATTCGGTACTCTCCTCGGTTCACCCGAGTCCCGGGTCCGTTTTGCATGCGCTCGAGTTTTAAGTTCGACGCGGCGCGGCACGGCGCGGGCGTAACAGTTTTCGTACATAGGTACATATATATACGTCCTATCTACATGCATGTGATATACATAGGTCCGCGGCCGTGCAGTGCATGACGGCCAAATTTTGAAGTTGTAATAGAAGTCTGGTTTGAGCCCGACCAACCGACCGACCGACCGACGGATCGGTCCCGCCGCGTTGCGTCGCCTCGTCTCGTCTCGTCTCGCCTCCTCGACCCGCCTTAACGTTCGTTTCATCGTGCAGTCCGGCCGCGTTCCCGCTGTTACCACTGATTCAGTAGTCAGTAGTCAGTACCCGCGAGACGTTCGTTGGTGTCGTTTGCATGGTCAGACACATCGCGTTGCAAAGATCCATACATGTACCTATAATATAATATAATACCTATAACCTACCTCTGTATACATAATTAACGATATTGAAAATAATAAATTATTGTCAATTAATATACAATGATAATAATGATAATAAACAATGATGACTGACGACGATACGGTAAAAAATTGCCATGCGCCCGCAGGCAGGGATTGATCATGACACCAAAATAAAATTTCAATTTATATTGAACAACAACATTTTTATGTAATATATAATATAATAAATATATTGCAATAATACAGTATATATATAATAATAATAATAATAATAATAATAATAATTTTTTTTCGTTTAGTTTCGTTTCAATTTTAATTTTTGTGTTTTTTTTTCTCTCTCTATCTTTCTTTCGTCGGTTGTTGTTTTCACTTGTTTTTTTCTCTCTCTCTCTCTCTCTCTCTCTCGCTCTCTCTCTCTATCTCGATCTCTTTCTTTCTTCGGCAAACGCGGGTTATGTTACCGGCGAACGAAACGTAAAGTAATTGAAATATTAATTACAAACAATTCCTACCCATCGCGATAATAACAATAATAGTAGTTTTTCCGTAATGACACGAAGAAATTGTGCGTGTTTTTTTTTCTTTTTCGTCTTCTTCTTCTTCTTTTCCACATATCGATATGAGAAGCCGTGATAAGAACGCTATTATTTTTTTCACTGTATCCGCACAGCCCGACACGACATATCTTACGAGTTAAATTTTATACGATAATAATATCACAAATTTGCGAATTGTCGTGAAGTAAATTTGAACGTAATAAAAAGAAGAAAATATTAAAAATTGAAGAAAAATAAAAAAATAACCAAAAAATAAAATAACAAAAAAAGCGATGTCGTCGTTATCGCGATTATCGATACATTGATATTGCTGTTGTTGTTGTTGTTATTGGTGTTGGTGGTGTTGCTGCTGTTGTTGGTTTTTTTTTTTTTTTTTTTTTTGTTTTTGTTTTGTTTTGTTTATTGTTATAAATATATATATATATATGCATATATATTTATATATACTATAAACTTACGTTACCGGTCGAATCAGTGTTATATTCTTCTTTTTTCTTATTGTACTTTTCATTATTCTTTCTTCTTCATCTTCCCGTTTCAATATTTAAATGTACCTTGGTGCCGTACTCTGCGATACCACGATGGACGCGTGGATGTACGATGTGGTATGTTGGATTTTCGTTTATTTCCGTTTCTTTTCTCTGTGTTTTTTTTTTTTTTTTTTTTTTTTTTTTCCTCCTTTATTTTGATCCTCTAATTCCCGATCGTTTCGTCCTGTCGATGATTTGCCTCTTTTTCCCCCTCTTCTTCGTCTTCTTCCCTCCGTTTCCTTCATCGGTCTAAGTTATCTAAGTTATATCGATATATATATATATATACGTACCTATATACCTTACATGAATATATACATGTATATGTATATGTCCGTAGCTTCGAGGTCGGTATAGTAGAGTTACAATGAATAAATGAATAACAGAAGTAGAAAAAGAAGAAGAAGAAGAAGAAGAGAAAGAAAAACTGCAGTCGTCCCGCAGATGTTTATGTGTGTTTTTTTTCTTTTTTTTTCTTCATTTTCATTATTCTTCTCTGTCTCATTTACGTATGAAAGAAAACAGAAAACAAACAAAAAACAAAAACAAAAAAAAAAATGAGAAGGAGAAGAAGACCGAAGAGATATTTTGTTCTTCATTGATTTGTTGTATATATAGGTATAATAGGTTTAATGTATTTTAGCAATAACGAATTTCGTCCTATGTTTTTAAGCTCCTCGCCCCCCCCCCCCCCCCCTCCATTTTTTCTCTCTTTCCTCTCTCTCTCTCTCTCTCTCTCTCTCTCTCTCTCTCTCTCTCTCTCTCTCTCTCTCTCTCTCTCTCTCTCTCTCTCTCTCTCTCTCTCTCTCTCTCTCTCTCTCTCTCTCTCTCTCTCTCTCTCTCTCTCTCTCTCTCTCTCTCTCTCTCTCTTTTCTCTCTTTCTCTCTCTTCCGCTGTTTACCGTATTTCGGATCGTGTTCTATAGCGTATACGTAACTACTACTACTACTACTACTACTACTATTATTACTACTATTACTACTACTACTCTCACTTTCGTCGAGCGCCAGGGTCACGGCGAGCGAGCGAGAGAGCGAGAGTGAGAGTGCGCGACGTGTTCACGTGTTATATGTACTCGTTTTCGTATACTGCATACTATGTATACCTGCTGTAGGCTACACATACGGGGTGGATCTGAAAATCGGAACCCCGTTAGTATGGGGGGGGGGGGGGGGGGGGGGAGGGTAAAAATGATGCAAAAGACGAAGGAATAGACGGGGCGAGATTCCGAATGTCTGATTACCGAAAGTGCAGAATGTAGAACGGCTGTCCCGAAGAGACAGCAAATTCGGAACAGAGAAACATGGAAATGAATGAATACCGAAAATTATACCTCCGGATGGGCGAGACTGCGGGCGGAGAGATATCCGATTGGTCGAAATATCGGACGCTCGAAAAGTCCTGTGTCCCACAATTCGGAATCGTGCTTATAGCACGAAAGTTAACGAATCCGAATTCATTGAATCGAAAGACCGAGAGAGCTCGAAAGGTCAGAATTTTGAAACCCGTTGGAACAGAAGGGCCAATGAAGCGGAAACTGAGGAGACATTGGAAAAACATTTATTCTTTTGTACTGAGAAAATCATCGATGACTTGTCATTTTTTCGGAATTCCGATCTTTCAACATCCTGGTCATCGAAGTTTCACCTTTTCCAAACCTTGATCTTCGATCTTGTTTTCTTCGGTTCATTGGCTGATAGAAACGTTAGCCGCTCTGAATTTTCAATATGACAAACATGAAGTTTCCAAATTTCATTAATCTACCCTTCGTTTATCCGGAATTTGAAGTATATCTGAAAATATATTTTTGGACAAAAGTCTCTCGATGAAAACAGTCGTTCGATCTAGTAATACATGAAAAATGAAAATTTCGCTTTCTTGATCTCCCGCTACTTTAGAATTCGTATCCTCAAAATTGGAAATTTTGGCCCGTCTACTTTTTCGTCTTTCGAATCTTCGAACCCAACTCCCGGGGATTTATTGTAAACAGAGGAAAAAGAAACAACGAAATCAATTTTTTCAATCGGTCGTAGATTTATTGCAGGAGCGCAGCTGATCCCAATGTACGATCTGTAAGCAAATCCGCGGTGCGTTGTATAATATATGAGCATGAGCGGTGAAAGCACGTCGGTGAGCAAAGCGCCGAGCGCTGTTCTAAAAGTGATTTCTATAACACAACGCTTCGTACTATAAAAAAGTATTGCAAAATTACAAATCCGTTCGAGTAAAAATGAATGAATATTGAATGCATGGGAACGATTGTCAACAAATCGCGTAGGTAGGTATAATCTGTACATCGCGGTGGAGATGATGAGATTTATAAAAATAAAATCATGCACTGCAAATTGTTTATAAGACTTTTTTTTTTCAATCGAAACAGCACGCGGACGATGTTTGTTGCTTTTCGAGAAAATACCACCGCGGTGTAACGTGAAAAAAAAAAAAAAAAAAAAGAAACAATTTGAAAACGAATTTGGTTCATTCCTCTAACTGCGGGTGAAATAATTCTCAAGGTGATTTTTTCGAATATCGTTCGCCGAAACAAAAAAAAAACTGCAGCTATTTTAGAGTTGATTTTCGGTCAGCTACCACGTCCACGATATCGACCTTGGGATATGTGCCCTCAGGGAATCTTTGGCCGGAAATTCTGTGCTTCACGACGTTCATTATATACACAATTTTTGTGTACTTAGCACGGATTTCGCCGCGTTTCGCGTCGAAGCTAGCGATACGTAATTTTTCTGAACATTTTCCACGGTTTTCGATATCTTTCCAATACTCTGCTAGCCGATCTTCTCCCAGAAACTTGGGTTCGAGATCGGTAGACCGTACTCTGCACGAATGTATCCTTAATCTTTTGCCGCACTTTACTTGCATTCAAAATTACACTTCGACTGGTCCATCGCACGTATTGCTAACATATCACGATCGTACCGGGGCGTCGGGGCGCTCGAATAAATTGTTATTAACTATTAGGAAATTTCTAGAGGTCGGAACTCTGCTGGGTTACATGCCGGGGCACTAGGACTATGACGCAAAACTCGAATGAGTACCAGAACTCGAGCCAGGGCACCACGATCGGTATCGCGATCGCCAAAACGCCAAATTTTTAATTGTCATTAAAAATTAGGTCTGAATTTGGACACGGGGTTTTTGTTTAGAACACTGAGACGAAGACATTGTCGGGCGGGCAGAAAGTGGCCAAGTATTTCACTTCTTCAATACATTGTCTGATCGGATTTGATGAAAAATCAATATTTCCCATGTTAGCTAGGTTAGATCGCCACCGGTGACTCCAAATTACCCTCAAAAGATGAATCTCTTGCTACCATTATCGAGACGCGAAGAGCGTTTTCAAGTTTCCCATTTCCCATCATGCATCCGTGGATAGATAGATCCGCATTTTTCATCAAATTCTCAGTCACGGGGTGTCGTCTGGTTCATTTTGAACACGCCCACCGCCAGAATCCAGACCCAATTTCGAATTAGAAATAGAAATTACACAATTGTATAAATTGGGATTCATCAGTAGGTCTCTCTCTCTCTCTCTCTCTCTCTCTTCTCTCTTCCCTTGAGACAATGCTATCATACGTTTCAGGAATTAAGTTATACCTCTATAGAGGTATATACATACCTATATACACATTCTATGTATAGCAGCTTCGAACACCGCGTACCGCGTATGGCACAATATATGTATATGCATTACAGAGTAATATTTCTAGTACTATAAACGATTACGTCAGTCTTAATTATTCCATCAAGTGTGTATATATATATCATAAGTATTATTATGTATTACTGCACTCAAATTCATAAACTTTATCATTCAATGCAACAACGGATCATGCCAATAACGAAAAAAAAACCTGACTCGAATTTTCCCCGCTTCTGGGATTACCAAAATCGTGTCAAAATAAAATTGTTGTTGTTGTTGTTGTTGTTTTTTCTTTTTCATCGCGATTTTTCTCCAGATTTTTAACACCGGGGTTATTCTCTGTTACAAGACGGGGAATCGAAGTTTGCTCGTAAATTTTTCGTTTTTTTTTTCTCTTCAAAATACAACAGAAATTCTATTTTGTTCGAATACGGTCGATTGGAGATATCAGCTAGTGGGACGCCGCGTTCTGTGCAGTGGAACACGAGCCAACGAACGAATACACTGCACACTCCAGGCTGATCCTCGATTGATTGTGACCAAAAAGTCTATGTACCTATATACGTGAATTTTGGAAAAGAATCGACGCTAGGCGCTTTGTAACGAAACATCGATATCCGAGCATTCGGTTTATTATAATTTTCAAATTTTTGTTTTTCAGCAATTTCGAGGCCAGTCCTCGCAGCCGACGAGTAAACGATTGTTATACATATTGAACGCGAGATTATCGGCCAATAACGTTTCGTTACAAAAGTATATAGCGATTCGAACGACCGAACCTCCGCGATATCGTATCCTCGTTACTGTTGTTCTTGTTGTTGTTTGCATTACGGTTTTATGCTTCGTCTCGTGTACTGCAATACCAAACCCAACCCAACCCAACCCAACCCAACCCAACCCAACCCAACCCAACCTAACCCAACCCACGCGCGGCACACGCACACGCGAACCTCACACCTAGCTATATCATATCGAACGGCATTAGGCAAACGCGCGAGGAGGAAGAAGAAGAATATACAGGGCGGCGAAACGGGCCGCCGGGCGGGGAAGGGATGAAGGAAGGGAGCCAAGGCGGGTTCAGGCTTCACTCAGGCGGCGCGGCGGCGTCGGCGGCGGTTTTGCGTCGGCGCAGCCTGCCGCGCCCCGCCGGGTAGGGCGGGGGTCAAGTTTAAGGCCACGAGACGTCCGTGACGTCATCCGCGGCACAAACCACGGCCGACGATCCTGACCTTGTTCAATGCATTGTGTATCTATCTATATATATATACCTACACGGTATACCTCAGTACCAATTGTATCCAAATTTTATCCCCCCCCCCCCCCTTCGCCCCTCTTTCGGCCAATTTTCTTTTTTTCATCGTTGTTTCGTTCTTGCATCACGGTTCTATTCTGTTTTTTTTTCGCCTTTGTTACTCCGTGCGTGTGTTCGCTGTTCGAACGAGGAACCGAATGCTAGACTAAAAAATGAAGTTTAAAAAATGAGAAAAAAACACAACAGATATATACATATATTTGCTACGTTGGATAGTAGAGTATGTATGTACGTGTATTCGTGGGACATGGATGTATGGGCGCAGCCTTGAGACCGCGATATCCACATCCATTACCTAGCATAACTATGCTGACCGGCCAGGGACAAATATTTTTTCCGATTCTTTTTTTCTTTTTCTTTATCTTTTCTCAACTTACACATTTTTATTCGTTATATATATATATATATATATATACCATTGATCGCAATCGTTGTCGTTATTTTTATTATTACTTTCGATACTATTATCATCGCGTTCTCCTTCTCCTATGTACACACAAATATATATATATATATATATATGTATGCAATTCGACGCGAATTTATTACATAGTCAAGGTCTGTTGTTGTTGTTCATTTTTTTGTTCGTTTTGTCTTGAAATTCTTCTCTCCTTGTATCTCCGTATTCTTCCCGTACATAGCTGTAGGTTGGCAGGTTGTACATACATGATATTTCCGGGTAGATAAATATCACATATATACTTTACCTACGTACGTATGTATAATATGTGCGGGGGGTGGGGGGCGGAGGGCTGTTTTTTTTTTCATTCTCTTCTCGTCGTTTAGGTACCCATGTACGTACATACCTCTCATAATATATATATATATATCAAGTACACTTGTATATTTGATTCGGAGAGTTTTTATTCAAATAGTATTTACTAAATACTAGCTGGGTATGTATATGACTTATCATCGGAGGATTGAATTTATCCTGTGGTATTAAATTTGCAGTGATAATGAAACGTTGAGATATTGTTATACCTTTATTGTTATACACCCGTTATATGATACCTGTATAATTGGTTTTCATCGAATCGCGTCGATGCATAACGAAAGACGAACGGAATCGAAAACGGGAATGGAAATATGTCCGTGAACTTAGCTTCGCCATTTTTAAAATGTCTAAAAATGATACTTGTGCCTGATTGTGCTACGCTTGTGCTTCGTTGTGCCGGTAAGCACGCGCAAAAATTACAAAAAATAACGAAAATGGAGCCAAAAAACGTTTTTTTGAGTAGCTCCGCCATTTTGAAATTGTTTAAAAAAAATGATTGTGCTGGACGGCCGGAGATGCACCGAATGTTGTGCCGCTTGCGTATTTGCAAGAACTGCAACGGTTCTTACGAAAATCGAAATTTTCAAAAATCAGCCTGGCGAAAACTGAATAATTTCTCGAAAATCACGAAAGTTTAGATCACAGACTTATGCCGAGTTGTGTTCGTCAGGAGCATTAAATTTCACCGATGAAGTTTTGTTCCGAGTATCGCAGTTTCCGAAATAGAGCGGAGTCAAAATTTTGCAAATCTAAAAAAAAATTGAAAGTTTAAATCACAGACTTGTGCCGAGTTGTGCTCGTCAGGAGCATTAAATTTCACCGATGAAGTTTTGTTCCGAGTATCGCAGTTTACGAAATAGAGCGGAGTCACAATTTTGAAAATTTGAAAAAAGATTGAAAGTTTAAATCACAGGCTTGTGCCGAGTTGTGCTTGTCGAAAGCATCAATTTTAACCGATGAAGTTTTGTCCTGAGTATCGCAGTTTCCGAAATAGAGCGGAGTCAAAATTTTGAAAATCTAAAAAAAAATTGAAAGTTTAAATCACAGGCTTGTGCCGAGTTGTGCTCGTCAGGAGCATTAAATTTCACCGATGAAGTTTTGTTCCGAGTATCGCAGTTTCCGAAATAGAGCGGAGTCAAAATTTTGAAAATCTAAAAAATAATTGAAAGTTTAAATCACAGACTTGTGCCGAATTGTGCTCGTCAGGAGCATTAAATTTCACCGATGAAGTTTTGTTCCGAGTATCGCAGTTTCCGAAATAGAGCGGAGTCAAAATTTTGAAAATCTAAAAAATAATTGAAAGTTTAAATCACAGACTTGTGCCGAATTGTGCTCGTCAGGAGCATTAAATTTCACCGATGAAGTTTTGTTCCGAGTATCGCAGTTTCCGAAATAGAGCGGAGTCAAAATTTTGAAAATTTGAAAAAAGATTGAAAGTTTAAATCACAGGCTTGTGCCGAGTTGTGCTTGTCGAAAGCATCAATTTTAACCGATGAAGTTTTGTCCTGAGTATCGCAGTTTCCGAAATAGAGCGGAGTCAAAATTTTGAAAATCTAAAAAAAAATTGAAAGTTTAAATCACAGGCTTGTGCCGAGTTGTGCTCGTCAGGAGCATTAAATTTCACCGATGAAGTTTTGTTCCGAGTATCGCAGTTTCCGAAATAGAGCGGAGTCAAAATTTTGAAAATCTAAAAAAAAATTGAAAGTTTAAATCACAGGCTTGTGCCGAGTTGTGCTCGTCAGGAGCATTAAATTTCACCGATGAAGTTTTGTTCCGAGTATCGCAGTTTACGAAATAGAGCGGAGTCACAATTTTGAAAATTTGAAAAAAGATTGAAAGTTTAAATCACAGGCTTGTGCCGAGTTGTGCTTGTCGAAAGCATCAATTTTAACCGATGAAGTTTTGTCCTGAGTATCGCAGTTTCCGAAATAGAGCGGAGTCAAAATTTTGAAAATCTAAAAAAAAATTGAAAGTTTAAATCACAGGCTTGTGCCGAGTTGTGCTCGTCAGGAGCATTAAATTTCACCGATGAAGTTTTGTTCCGAGTATCGCAGTTTCCGAAATAGAGCGGAGTCAAAATTTTGCAAATCTAAAAAAAAATTGGAAGTTTAAATCACAGACTTGTGCCGAGTTGTGCTCGTCAGGAGCATTAAATTTCACCGATGAAGTTTTGTTCCGAGTATCGCAGTTTCCGAAATAGAGCGGAGTCAAAATTTTGAAAATCTAAAAAAAAATTGAAAGTTTAAATCACAGGCTTGTGCCGAGTTGTGCTCGTCAGGAGCATTAAATTTCACCGATGAAGTTTTGTTCCGAGTATCGCAGTTTACGAAATAGAGCGGAGTCACAATTTTGAAAATTTGAAAAAAGATTGAAAGTTTAAATCACAGGCTTGTGCCGAGTTGTGCTTGTCGAAAGCATCAATTTTAACCGATGAAGTTTTGTCCTGAGTATCGCAGTTTCCGAAATAGAGCGGAGTCAAAATTTTGAAAATCTAAAAAAAAATTGAAAGTTTAAATCACAGGCTTGTGCCGAGTTGTGCTCGTCAGGAGCATTAAATTTCACCGATGAAGTTTTGTTCCGAGTATCGCAGTTTCCGAAATAGAGCGGAGTCAAAATTTTGCAAATCTAAAAAAAAATTGGAAGTTTAAATCACAGACTTGTGCCGAGTTGTGCTCGTCAGGAGCATTAAATTTCACCGATGAAGTTTTGTTCCGAGTATCGCAGTTTACGAAATAGAGCGGAGTCACAATTTTGAAAATTTGAAAAAAGATTGAAAGTTTAAATCACAGGCTTGTGCCGAGTTGTGCTTGTCGAAAGCATCAATTTTAACCGATGAAGTTTTGTCCTGAGTATCGCAGTTTCCGAAATAGAGCGGAGTCAAAATTTTGAAAATCTAAAAAAAAATTGAAAGTTTAAATCACAGGCTTGTGCCGAGTTGTGCTCGTCAGGAGCATTAAATTTCACCGATGAAGTTTTGTTCCGAGTATCGCAGTTTCCGAAATAGAGCGGAGTCAAAATTTTGCAAATCTAAAAAAAAATTGGAAGTTTAAATCACAGACTTGTGCCGAGTTGTGCTCGTCAGGAGCATTAAATTTCACCGATGAAGTTTTGTTCCGAGTATCGCAGTTTCCGAAATAGAGCGGAGTCAAAATTTTGAAAATCTAAAAAAAAATTGAAAGTTTAAATCACAGGCTTGTGCCGAGTTGTGCTCGTCAGGAGCATTAAATTTCACCGATGAAGTTTTGTTCCGAGTATCGCAGTTTACGAAATAGAGCGGAGTCACAATTTTGAAAATTTGAAAAAAGATTGAAAGTTTAAATCACAGGCTTGTGCCGAGTTGTGCTTGTCGAAAGCATCAATTTTAACCGATGAAGTTTTGTCCTGAGTATCGCAGTTTCCGAAATAGAGCGGAGTCAAAATTTTGAAAATCTAAAAAAAAATTGAAAGTTTAAATCACAGGCTTGTGCCGAGTTGTGCTCGTCAGGAGCATTAAATTTCACCGATGAAGTTTTGTTCCGAGTATCGCAGTTTCCGAAATAGAGCGGAGTCAAAATTTTGCAAATCTAAAAAAAAATTGGAAGTTTAAATCACAGACTTGTGCCGAGTTGTGCTCGTCAGGAGCATTAAATTTCACCGATGAAGTTTTGTTCCGAGTATCGCAGTTTCCGAAATAGAGCGGAGTCAAAATTTTGAAAATCTAAAAAATAATTGAAAGTTTAAATCACAGACTTGTGCCGAATTGTGCTCGTCAGGAGCATTAAATTTCACCGATGAAGTTTTGTTCCGAGTATCGCAGTTTACGAAATAGAGCGGAGTCACAATTTTGAAAATTTGAAAAAAGATTGAAAGTTTAAATCACAGGCTTGTGCCGAGTTGTGCTTGTCGAAAGCATCAATTTTAACCGATGAAGTTTTGTCCTGAGTATCGCAGTTTCCGAAATAGAGCGGAGTCAAAATTTTGAAAATCTAAAAAAAAATTGAAAGTTTAAATCACAGGCTTGTGCCGAGTTGTGCTCGTCAGGAGCATTAAATTTCACCGATGAAGTTTTGTTCCGAGTATCGCAGTTTCCGAAATAGAGCGGAGTCAAAATTTTGCAAATCTAAAAAAAAATTGGAAGTTTAAATCACAGACTTGTGCCGAGTTGTGCTCGTCAGGAGCATTAAATTTCACCGATGAAGTTTTGTTCCGAGTATCGCAGTTTCCGAAATAGAGCGGAGTCAAAATTTTGAAAATCTAAAAAAAAATTGAAAGTTTAAATCACAGGCTTGTGCCGAGTTGTGCTCGTCAGGAGCATTAAATTTCACCGATGAAGTTTTGTTCCGAGTATCGCAGTTTACGAAATAGAGCGGAGTCACAATTTTGAAAATTTGAAAAAAGATTGAAAGTTTAAATCACAGGCTTGTGCCGAGTTGTGCTTGTCGAAAGCATCAATTTTAACCGATGAAGTTTTGTCCTGAGTATCGCAGTTTCCGAAATAGAGCGGAGTCAAAATTTTGAAAATCTAAAAAAAAATTGAAAGTTTAAATCACAGGCTTGTGCCGAGTTGTGCTCGTCAGGAGCATTAAATTTCACCGATGAAGTTTTGTTCCGAGTATCGCAGTTTCCGAAATAGAGCGGAGTCAAAATTTTGCAAATCTAAAAAAAAATTGGAAGTTTAAATCACAGACTTGTGCCGAGTTGTGCTCGTCAGGAGCATTAAATTTCACCGATGAAGTTTTGTTCCGAGTATCGCAGTTTCCGAAATAGAGCGGAGTCAAAATTTTGAAAATCTAAAAAATAATTGAAAGTTTAAATCACAGACTTGTGCCGAATTGTGCTCGTCAGGAGCATTAAATTTCACCGATGAAGTTTTGTTCCGAGTATCGCAGTTTACGAAATAGAGCGGAGTCACAATTTTGAAAATTTGAAAAAAGATTGAAAGTTTAAATCACAGGCTTGTGCCGAGTTGTGCTTGTCGAAAGCATCAATTTTAACCGATGAAGTTTTGTCCTGAGTATCGCAGTTTCCGAAATAGAGCGGAGTCAAAATTTTGAAAATCTAAAAAAAAATTGAAAGTTTAAATCACAGGCTTGTGCCGAGTTGTGCTCGTCAGGAGCATTAAATTTCACCGATGAAGTTTTGTTCCGAGTATCGCAGTTTCCGAAATAGAGCGGAGTCAAAATTTTGCAAATCTAAAAAAAAATTGGAAGTTTAAATCACAGACTTGTGCCGAGTTGTGCTCGTCAGGAGCATTAAATTTCACCGATGAAGTTTTGTTCCGAGTATCGCAGTTTCCGAAATAGAGCGGAGTCAAAATTTTGAAAATCTAAAAAAAAATTGAAAGTTTAAATCACAGGCTTGTGCCGAGTTGTGCTCGTCAGGAGCATTAAATTTCACCGATGAAGTTTTGTTCCGAGTATCGCAGTTTACGAAATAGAGCGGAGTCACAATTTTGAAAATTTGAAAAAAGATTGAAAGTTTAAATCACAGGCTTGTGCCGAGTTGTGCTTGTCGAAAGCATCAATTTTAACCGATGAAGTTTTGTCCTGAGTATCGCAGTTTCCGAAATAGAGCGGAGTCAAAATTTTGAAAATCTAAAAAAAAATTGAAAGTTTAAATCACAGGCTTGTGCCGAGTTGTGCTCGTCAGGAGCATTAAATTTCACCGATGAAGTTTTGTTCCGAGTATCGCAGTTTCCGAAATAGAGCGGAGTCAAAATTTTGCAAATCTAAAAAAAAATTGGAAGTTTAAATCACAGACTTGTGCCGAGTTGTGCTCGTCAGGAGCATTAAATTTCACCGATGAAGTTTTGTTCCGAGTATCGCAGTTTCCGAAATAGAGCGGAGTCAAAATTTTGAAAATCTAAAAAATAATTGAAAGTTTAAATCACAGACTTGTGCCGAATTGTGCTCGTCAGGAGCATTAAATTTCACCGATGAAGTTTTGTTCCGAGTATCGCAGTTTACGAAATAGAGCGGAGTCACAATTTTGAAAATTTGAAAAAAGATTGAAAGTTTAAATCACAGGCTTGTGCCGAGTTGTGCTTGTCGAAAGCATCAATTTTAACCGATGAAGTTTTGTCCTGAGTATCGCAGTTTCCGAAATAGAGCGGAGTCAAAATTTTGAAAATCTAAAAAAAAATTGAAAGTTTAAATCACAGGCTTGTGCCGAGTTGTGCTCGTCAGGAGCATTAAATTTCACCGATGAAGTTTTGTTCCGAGTATCGCAGTTTCCGAAATAGAGCGGAGTCAAAATTTTGCAAATCTAAAAAAAAATTGGAAGTTTAAATCACAGACTTGTGCCGAGTTGTGCTCGTCAGGAGCATTAAATTTCACCGATGAAGTTTTGTTCCGAGTATCGCAGTTTCCGAAATAGAGCGGAGTCAAAATTTTGAAAATCTAAAAAAAAATTGAAAGTTTAAATCACAGGCTTGTGCCGAGTTGTGCTCGTCAGGAGCATTAAATTTCACCGATGAAGTTTTGTTCCGAGTATCGCAGTTTACGAAATAGAGCGGAGTCACAATTTTGAAAATTTGAAAAAAGATTGAAAGTTTAAATCACAGGCTTGTGCCGAGTTGTGCTTGTCGAAAGCATCAATTTTAACCGATGAAGTTTTGTCCTGAGTATCGCAGTTTCCGAAATAGAGCGGAGTCAAAATTTTGAAAATCTAAAAAAAAATTGAAAGTTTAAATCACAGGCTTGTGCCGAGTTGTGCTCGTCAGGAGCATTAAATTTCACCGATGAAGTTTTGTTCCGAGTATCGCAGTTTCCGAAATAGAGCGGAGTCAAAATTTTGCAAATCTAAAAAAAAATTGGAAGTTTAAATCACAGACTTGTGCCGAGTTGTGCTCGTCAGGAGCATTAAATTTCACCGATGAAGTTTTGTTCCGAGTATCGCAGTTTCCGAAATAGAGCGGAGTCAAAATTTTGAAAATCTAAAAAAAAATTGAAAGTTTAAATCACAGGCTTGTGCCGAGTTGTGCTCGTCAGGAGCATTAAATTTCACCGATGAAGTTTTGTTCCGAGTATCGCAGTTTACGAAATAGAGCGGAGTCACAATTTTGAAAATTTGAAAAAAGATTGAAAGTTTAAATCACAGGCTTGTGCCGAGTTGTGCTTGTCGAAAGCATCAATTTTAACCGATGAAGTTTTGTCCTGAGTATCGCAGTTTCCGAAATAGAGCGGAGTCAAAATTTTGAAAATCTAAAAAAAAATTGAAAGTTTAAATCACAGGCTTGTGCCGAGTTGTGCTCGTCAGGAGCATTAAATTTCACCGATGAAGTTTTGTTCCGAGTATCGCAGTTTCCGAAATAGAGCGGAGTCAAAATTTTGAAAATCTAAAAAATAATTGAAAGTTTAAATCACAGACTTGTGCCGAATTGTGCTCGTCAGGAGCATTAAATTTCACCGATGAAGTTTTGTTCCGAGTATCGCAGTTTCCGAAATAGAGCGGAGTCAAAATTTTGAAAATCTAAAAAATAATTGAAAGTTTAAATCACAGACTTGTGCCGAATTGTGCTCGTCAGGAGCATTAAATTTCACCGATGAAGTTTTGTTCCGAGTATCGCAGTTTCCGAAATAGAGCGGAGTCAAAATTTTGAAAATCTAAAAAATAATTGAAAGTTTAAATCACAGACTTGTGCCGAATTGTGCTCGTCAGGAGCATTAAATTTCACCGATGAAGTTTTGTTCCGAGTATCGCAGTTTCCGAAATAGAGCGGAGTCAAAATTTTGAAAATCTAAAAAATAATTGAAAGTTTAAATCACAGACTTGTGCCGAATTGTGCTCGTCAGGAGCATTAAATTTCACCGATGAAGTTTTGTTCCGAGTATCGCAGTTTCCGAAATAGAGCGGAGTCAAAATTTTGCAAATCTAAAAAAAAATTGGAAGTTTAAATCACAGACTTGTGCCGAGTTGTGCTCGTCAGGAGCATTAAATTTCACCGATGAAGTTTTGTTCCGAGTATCGCAGTTTCCGAAATAGAGCGGAGTCAAAATTTTGAAAATCTAAAAAATAATTGAAAGTTTAAATCACAGACTTGTGCCGAATTGTGCTCGTCAGGAGCATTAAATTTCACCGATGAAGTTTTGTTCCGAGTATCGCAGTTTCCGAAATAGAGCGGAGTCAAAATTTTGAAAATCTAAAAAATAATTGAAAGTTTAAATCACAGACTTGTGCCGAATTGTGCTCGTCAGGAGCATTAAATTTCACCGATGAAGTTTTGTTCCGAGTATCGCAGTTTCCGAAATAGAGCGGAGTCAAAATTTTGAAAATCTAAAAAATAATTGAAAGTTTAAATCACAGACTTGTGCCGAATTGTGCTCGTCAGGAGCATTAAATTTCACCGATGAAGTTTTGTTCCGAGTATCGCAGTTTCCGAAATAGAGCGGAGTCAAAATTTTGAAAATCTAAAAAATAATTGAAAGTTTAAATCACAGACTTGTGCCGAATTGTGCTCGTCAGGAGCATTAAATTTCACCGATGAAGTTTTGTTCCGAGTATCGCAGTTTCCGAAATAGAGCGGAGTCAAAATTTTGAAAATCTAAAAAATAATTGAAAGTTTAAATCACAGACTTGTGCCGAATTGTGCTCGTCAGGAGCATTAAATTTCACCGATGAAGTTTTGTTCCGAGTATCGCAGTTTCCGAAATAGAGCGGAGTCAAAATTTTGAAAATCTAAAAAATAATTGAAAGTTTAAATCACAGACTTGTGCCGAATTGTGCTCGTCAGGAGCATTAAATTTCACCGATGAAGTTTTGTTCCGAGTATCGCAGTTTCCGAAATAGAGCGGAGTCAAAATTTTGAAAATCTAAAAAATAATTGAAAGTTTAAATCACAGGCTTGTGCCGAGTTGTGCTCGTCAGGAGCATTAAATTTCACCGATGAAGTTTTGTTCCGAGTATCGCAGTTTCCGAAATAGAGCGGAGTCAAAATTTTGAAAATCTAAAAAATAATTGAAAGTTTGAATCACAGGCTTGTGCCGAGTTGTGCTTGTCGAAAGCATCAATTTTAACCGATGAAGTTTTGTCCTGAGTATCGCAGTTTCCGAAATAGAGCGGAGTCGAAGTTTTGAAAATTCAAAAAATCGACCTTGCATAGGCAAATTTCGAGATTCGGAGTTCTGGTCTTTCGGATCCTTAGCTTTCGGTATTTTGAACTTTTGGTGGTATTCGATTCAGAGTTTTTCGACTCGGTTACGTATAGACTTTTGGGGAAAATAACATTTCTAAAAACTGTGAGTTGGTATTATGAAAATTCGGGATTTCGACCTTTCACAGCTTTTGAAATTCGAAATTTCGATCCCGCCCCTTACAGAAGAAGAGAAATGCTACAAAGTGCGCACCAACATCAGTCATAACTGCCTTTGTCTGACACGTCTAACTGCGCTCCGCTGCCGAGGTACTTGTTTCAGCATATAGTTCAGTGGTAAGCAACCGTGAAGGTGCAGCAGCCGTGGTGGGACAGCGGTCGAGGTGGGAGAGCGGCCATGGAGGTGGAGCGAGCGTGGTGGGGACTCATAGAGTTGATGCGTCTGGTGAGTGACGTCGGTCCAAAGCATTAAAAATTCAAGCGGTCTCGCACAGCACAACTCACTCATGATTGTCTCCAAATACACTCACGCCTAAATCTATGAATACAAGCTGAATTACGTTCAACGGATATTCGTTCTGATAAAGAATTTGTAGTCTATCCTTCAAGGCTAGGTACTTATTTTGTTTGGTGTATGTATATATATATCTTATATTCCTTCATTATTTCATCTGCTTTTTCCGGGCGGTTGTATCACAGAATAGGTAATTGTTTGTGCCGTTCGATGCTATCGTACCTTTTTATTTTGATGTAACCTGTTCTGAAAACTTATTGTCGCTAAACATGTTATCGAAAAACTCGCGAATTCCTCCCGATACGCCGAAAATTAGTAAACTTAAAAATCTTCTATGCTCGGCGAAGTTCCACGATGTATTGCAATCGAATGGGCGGGTTGTTGTACCAAGCTCTGAAATCTACGTCAGAATATCAGAGGCAATGGGTTCAGAATATCCAATGACCCCGAAGTATATATACACTATATTAAAAATAAATCGATATAGTATCTATGCAGATCTATTACGAGAGCGTAATATAGAGCCTGAGGTGAACGTTTCTCTTGCCAGTAGCGTTGATGATTCTGTAAATAACGACAGTCATACAGAATTCAACATCGATGTTACTGATGTGTGGGGCAAGATGGTTCCAGAAGAGGTTCACTATCGACTGAAAGATCGTAAGCAGCGCACCGTATATAAATTGAAGCGACGTTCTTGGACAAATGCTTTATATAGCGCGATATTTAATAAAACTAATATTCCATGTGCCCTAGCTTTTAAGTCAGTCTGCATGACAAACAGCGCTTTCTTCGCTACGGTATCCGCTGCGTGTTCTGAATGCGGTTGTACGTTCGAGGGGAAAATTATCTACGCTCCAAAAGAAGGTGCGAAAATCATTATGGAGTGTAAGGTCACCGATTTCGATCCAGATGTTGAGCATATGAAAAAACGCCAATTAAACGGTGAGATGAGAGAAGAAGTAGGGAAAGAATTAGTCGAAGGGAATATGAAGCCGTGCATATGGAGGCGTAGGAGAGCTCATGAACTAATAAAAAAATTAGGGGATCCCGAACCTCCACATTTATACAGTGATCATGTAATAAGAAAGGTGAAGCAGCAGCACATGGACAAAGTTCTTGGTCTCCCCACAAATGATGTATTCATGAACCTGAGAGCTATGAAGTATGATCCCAAATTCGAAGGTGCTATCCGAACGATCGGGTTGGACCCCATTTGTGTCCACTACTGGCTTAAAGAGCAGGTGGTAGTTTTCGAACAATTTCCTGATATTTTATATATAGATGCAACAGGATCGATCGTTAAAAAGATTGTCCTACCGAATGGGGACCTATGCCCTCACTTATACTTATACCAAGCCGTTGCACAGGTTGACAAAAAAACGCTTCCCATTTTTCAAAATATATCCTCCGTTCAGAATACTAACGCAATAGCTTTTTGGTTGACCGAATTTTTGCGCCAAGGAGCATTACAGAAAGCTTCTTTTCCTTGTCCGAAGGAAGTTGTCACCGACTTTGATAAGGCCTTGCTCGGTGCGGTTAGCAAGGCATTTGCTCTACAGCCGAGTTTGAAAATGTACTTAAATACGTGTTACGATCTCCTTTGTAAAAAAGAGGGCACTGTTCCGCGCTGTCTACTACGACTTGACATTTGTCATTTTATGAATATCGTAGCAAGGTGGAAATGCTTCGCTGGTAAGCCGCCGAGAGTAAGACAAATGTATCTACGAGCAGTCGGTATGTTGCGGAAGCAAGATACTTTCGAGAATGTGGAAATAATTGCCAAAGCAATCTTAACGCTGTCGCTAAGCCAAAATCAAGGCTGTGGGACCTTGTCGGACACGGCAAGATCAATGCTATCAGAGTGCATAAGAGGAAATAACGTGGAGGACTTCGCTGGAATAGCAGAAAATTTGGAGTCCGAGGATGCTGCACCACTTCAGGAATCCGTTGAAATAAATGACGGTTACTTGATGGCAACGAACATCTGGAAATGGGGCGATCAATTGTACAAGGATTGCCTCACGGCAGTTCAAGACGAAACAGAGTCCGATGACGTAAACGGTTTTCATTGTCCCGAGTTTGCAAAAAAGTTTAAAAATTTGTTACCTTATTTCCCCTTGTTTAGTGAAGTAATGCGTGATATTTTCGGGTACGGATCTCCAAACGCAACCTCAGCGGCGGTTGAATCGGAGTTCAACGATATGAAAAATCGTGTTTTTGGTAATGTTGGGTTGCCATTAAGGCTTGATAAATTTGTTGCGCGGCACTTGGCATCTTTTCCGGGAAAAATTAAATTGGCGATGGCGGGCCGTTATCAGGAAGTCAATCTAGATGCATTGTCTGCTCCAAAACATGAACTGAACGATAAAGCCGAGGGTGAATCGAGCCCCGAGTTTTCACCGCAAGTTTCTGAGCAAAGAGTACAAAACTTTGCAAACGATGACTCTATTCAAAGAGATGTGATGATCGAACTTAACGAAGAACAAAATTGGCGTAATAAAAATGACGAACCAAACAAAATATTAAAATATACCGAATCTTGTTCTCAAAATTCGGAAGAACCTCCGTATGCTGCTGAGCAAAATATGATGGAATTGATTTGTCAAGACATGTCGGTAACAGACGCGGTATCAGCAGTAAGAAATGACCAGGATAGCGTTAAGCAAAATAAGAAACCAAGAAGGATTCGATATACTGACCCGTGTCCTGGGTTTGTATCCTCCCATGCAAAGTACATGACGCTGCCACTTATGGTGAATGGTAATCTTTGCCCTCGCGTTCGAGATGGATCAAACACAATAATTGTGACAAACACCTGCGGTTTCGACTCTTTGTGTCAAATTTTTGGCATGGCGGCATCAAACAGCGCCAATTATCGTGAAGCCGTAATGAAGGCGCAGTCCGGAATATTTTCATGTGTGAACATGTTAATATCAACCGGATTGTGTGTTAAACTCTATCAAGAACGTGCGAGGGTGCTAAAAAACTTATCTCAACTTAAACCTGAAACGCGCCGCAATGGCATGATCAAAATAAACGCCGAATCCACTCTCTACAATTTGACTACTTACCTACTTGAAGGAGATCCGAGTTCTGTTGATCATATAGAGTGTTCAATTTGCGGCATGAAAGACCAACGTAAACATCCCGTACAAACCACGAACTACGATATCTTATCCACTGAAGGAATCAGTCACTTGTCGCAGGCTATAGATGAGAGTCGAAACGCTCCTAGATTGTGCTGCGGAAAAATTCCGAGCGTAAAAGTAACCTACGGTTCACATATAGTATGTGAGGTAGACTGTGGCAAATTAATGAAAACAGCCCTAGCCGATTTTCCAAATCAAATCACACCGTCTAATGCGCGGACGTATCGCCTCGCTGGCGTGATTGCATACACAGGATCCAGAAACGTTAAATCAATGGGACACTACATTGCGTACCTAAAAACAGAAGATCGATGGTTGATGTATGATGACAACCACAAAAGTAAAAGACCTGAGTTGGTCGGTTATGATGCAGCGGTAGAAGCTCATGTTTGTGTATACGTTGTAACATAAATTATACATACCAGGCCTGTGGTCTGGTATCCAACTTTGTACTCTGCAAATCCGTTTGTTTACTACGTAAATTGCCTGGTCATATACTATAATAAAGTACGGTCACATTATAGGATATGATATGTTGAAAAAAAATTAAAAAAAAATAAAAAAAAATAAAAAAATAAGAAAATAAAAAAAAATAAATAAAAAAATAAGAAAATAAGAAAAAAAAAATAAAAAATAAAAAAAAGTAAAAAAAAAAAATATATAACTCGAAAACAAAATCAATATTCTACAACAAACTTTTAACGAAGTTATTGGAATGAGGAAAAAAAAAATTGAAATTAAAAATTACAAAAAAATATAAAAATAAAGAGATGAAAAAAAAATAATTAATTTGAAAAAAATTAAGAAGAATTGAGAAAAAAATTATGAGAATAAATATAATAATATAAATTGAAAAAAAAATTAATATTCTATAACCAATGCTATAACCAAATTTTAAGAAAGTTATTGAGATGAAAAAAAAAAATGCAAAATTATAAAAAAATAAAAAGCAATTAGAAAGGATCAATAAACAATTATAAGTAATAATCAATATATTATTATAATTTGAAAAAAAGTTAATGTTCTTTGACAAAATTTTAACAAAGTTATTAAAATAGAAAAAATAATTAAGATACTAAACGACAAAAAAATATTGTTTTTAATTATGGAGATCAGAGAAGACAAAAATTAAAATTAAATTGAAAAAAAAGTTCGAAAAAAACCCTCCACGATCACCATTACCTTGCCGCTGGTGTGGAGGCTTAAACTCAGTTACACAGAGTAAACTAAATATGGATGAGCGGATGATTCATGTGCAAGCTCTGATGAGCACAACCCGGCACGTACAGTAATGTTCATGAATGGGTTACCTAACATCTAACTTCTATTTTTCGATTTTGTCCAAAATGAGTTTCCTCTCTAAACGTATCTCATGTTCCTATGGCCGGCGGAACAGGCGACAGAAGAAGCTAGAGATATCACGACTATTGTCTCCCTCAGCTGTCATCCACTCACCTGTAATTTCGCGGTACATGACTCTTCATCAAATTGATACTATTATCATTATTTATTTATTACTATCATTCAATCACTCCTGTTGATAAATTTTAGGTCATTATTCATCTATATTATCTATTTATTATAATGAAGCAGCTAACCAATAAAATAATTAATGACGCGTCGTCAATTTTGGGGTTATTAATTTGATGAACGGTCATGTCCCGCGAAATTACAGGTGAGTGGATGACATCTGTGGGAGGCTGTGGTTTCTCTAGCTTCTTCTGTCGGCTGCTCCGCCGGCCATAGGAACATGAGATACGTTTAGAGAGGGAACTTATTTTGGACAAAATCGAGAAATAGAAGTTAGATGTTAGGTAACCCATTCATGAACATTACTGTACATACATGCCCCTGTGAAGTTGGCACCCCATTTTCGGAAAAATTGTTTTTTCATAGAGTTCCGGATTCCTTTCGACAAGTACTGAAGTGCCTGATAGTTTCCAACAATATTTTTGTTCGAATAAAACAGGAAAAACGATTTTCAAGCTATGTATATCATGCTATGTATTATAAGCTATGCTATATTAATCCATGTTTTTGGGAGTTCTGAGTAGTCCTCGATGAGTATAGCTCTCAACCCATATATGATTAATTCCGGCCGCTACCCTCGGAAAGATGAAAAAAAAAAGTGGCAGCCCATCTATGAGACAATAGATTTTTTCTTTACTTCAAGTAAATTTTGGAGAGTTCTGGAGTTCGTGCTAATTAGGATTTTTCGATCACCGTTCGTTCACAAGATATGGCGCTCTGGTGCCAGCGTATAGCGTGATTTCAAAAATTCGACATTTCGGGGTTGCAAGTTTTCTAAAAGTTCCAAGAGTTCTGTGGTGAGTTCTGGGTAGATTTTCGTGAGTTCTGACGATAATTCCAATGACTTTTTCCGATACGAGTAAAATTTAAAAAATTCTTCAAATTTAGAAATTTCAAACAGGATTTATGCCTCATACACGGAGGGTGGAAGTTTTTTTGAGAGTTCGAGGAGTTCTGGGGTTAGTTCTGGGTAGATTTCACGATTGGCATTGTGTGTATAGTACTCCAGGGTTCAAGTATTGCTTTTTCAAATTTTTATCAGCCTTGGTCACGAAACTGTCGAGATTTGAAATAGACCTACGGAAAAAATCGAGCGAAATTACGATTTTTCCTCTGTTTTTTCCTATACCCGTTGCAATATTCCGGCATGGATTTTTTGCGAAAAGTAACGCTATGATAGCTAGACGCACTAGATTCCACTTTTTGAGGTACCGCATTTCGGAAAGTGCGATACTCAGAACAAAACTTCATCAGTCTAAATTAATGCTCCCGACGAGTACAACTCGGCACAAGCCTGTGATTCAAACTTTCAATTTTTTTTCAAATTTTCAAAATTTTGACTCCGCTCTATTTCGGAAACTGCGATACTCGGAACAAAACTTCATCGGTGAAATTTAATGCTCCTGACGAGCACAACTCGGCACAAGCCTGTGATTTAAACTTTCAATTTTTTTTTAAGATTTTCAAAATTTTGACTCCGCTCTATTTCGGAAACTGCGATACTCAGGACAAAACTTCATCGGTTAAAATTGATGCTTTCGACAAGCACAACTCGGCACAAGCCTGTGATTCAAACTTTCAATTTTTTTTCAAATTTTCAAAATTTTGACTCCGCTCTATTTCGGAAACTGCGATACTCAGGACAAAACTTCATCGGTTAAAATTGATGCTTTCGACAAGCACAACTCGGCACAAGCCTGTGATTTAAACTTTCAATCTTTTTTCAAATTTTCAAAATTTTGACTCCGCTCTATTTCGGAAACTGCGATACTCGGAACAAAACTTCATCGGTGAAATTTAATGCTCCTGACGAGCACAATTCGGCACAAGTCTGTGATTTAAACTTTCAATTATTTTTTAGATTTTCAAAATTTTGACTCCGCTCTATTTCGGAAACTGCGATACTCGGAACAAAACTTCATCGGTGAAATTTAATGCTCCTGACGAGCACAATTCGGCACAAGTCTGTGATTTAAACTTTCAATTATTTTTTAGATTTTCAAAATTTTGACTCCGCTCTATTTCGGAAACTGCGATACTCGGAACAAAACTTCATCGGTGAAATTTAATGCTCCTGACGAGCACAATTCGGCACAAGTCTGTGATTTAAACTTTCAATTATTTTTTAGATTTTCAAAATTTTGACTCCGCTCTATTTCGGAAACTGCGATACTCGGAACAAAACTTCATCGGTGAAATTTAATGCTCCTGACGAGCACAACTCGGCACAAGTCTGTGATTTAAACTTCCAATTTTTTTTTAGATTTGCAAAATTTTGACTCCGCTCTATTTCGGAAACTGCGATACTCGGAACAAAACTTCATCGGTGAAATTTAATGCTCCTGACGAGCACAACTCGGCACAAGCCTGTGATTTAAACTTTCAATTTTTTTTTAGATTTTCAAAATTTTGACTCCGCTCTATTTCGGAAACTGCGATACTCAGGACAAAACTTCATCGGTTAAAATTGATGCTTTCGACAAGCACAACTCGGCACAAGCCTGTGATTTAAACTTTCAATCTTTTTTCAAATTTTCAAAATTGTGACTCCGCTCTATTTCGTAAACTGCGATACTCGGAACAAAACTTCATCGGTGAAATTTAATGCTCCTGACGAGCACAACTCGGCACAAGCCTGTGATTTAAACTTTCAATTTTTTTTTAGATTTTCAAAATTTTGACTCCGCTCTATTTCGGAAACTGCGATACTCGGAACAAAACTTCATCGGTGAAATTTAATGCTCCTGACGAGCACAATTCGGCACAAGTCTGTGATTTAAACTTTCAATTATTTTTTAGATTTTCAAAATTTTGACTCCGCTCTATTTCGGAAACTGCGATACTCGGAACAAAACTTCATCGGTGAAATTTAATGCTCCTGACGAGCACAATTCGGCACAAGTCTGTGATTTAAACTTTCAATTATTTTTTAGATTTTCAAAATTTTGACTCCGCTCTATTTCGGAAACTGCGATACTCGGAACAAAACTTCATCGGTGAAATTTAATGCTCCTGACGAGCACAATTCGGCACAAGTCTGTGATTTAAACTTTCAATTATTTTTTAGATTTTCAAAATTTTGACTCCGCTCTATTTCGGAAACTGCGATACTCGGAACAAAACTTCATCGGTGAAATTTAATGCTCCTGACGAGCACAACTCGGCACAAGTCTGTGATTTAAACTTCCAATTTTTTTTTAGATTTGCAAAATTTTGACTCCGCTCTATTTCGGAAACTGCGATACTCGGAACAAAACTTCATCGGTGAAATTTAATGCTCCTGACGAGCACAACTCGGCACAAGCCTGTGATTTAAACTTTCAATTATTTTTTAGATTTTCAAAATTTTGACTCCGCTCTATTTCGGAAACTGCGATACTCGGAACAAAACTTCATCGGTGAAATTTAATGCTCCTGACGAGCACAACTCGGCACAAGTCTGTGATTTAAACTTCCAATTTTTTTTTAGATTTGCAAAATTTTGACTCCGCTCTATTTCGGAAACTGCGATACTCGGAACAAAACTTCATCGGTGAAATTTAATGCTCCTGACGAGCACAACTCGGCACAAGCCTGTGATTTAAACTTTCAATTTTTTTTTAGATTTTCAAAATTTTGACTCCGCTCTATTTCGGAAACTGCGATACTCAGGACAAAACTTCATCGGTTAAAATTGATGCTTTCGACAAGCACAACTCGGCACAAGCCTGTGATTTAAACTTTCAATCTTTTTTCAAATTTTCAAAATTTTGACTCCGCTCTATTTCGGAAACTGCGATACTCGGAACAAAACTTCATCGGTGAAATTTAATGCTCCTGACGAGCACAATTCGGCACAAGTCTGTGATTTAAACTTTCAATTATTTTTTAGATTTTCAAAATTTTGACTCCGCTCTATTTCGGAAACTGCGATACTCGGAACAAAACTTCATCGGTGAAATTTAATGCTCCTGACGAGCACAACTCGGCACAAGCCTGTGATTTAAACTTTCAATTTTTTTTTAGATTTTCAAAATTTTGACTCCGCTCTATTTCGGAAACTGCGATACTCGGAACAAAACTTCATCGGTGAAATTTAATGCTCCTGACGAGCACAATTCGGCACAAGTCTGTGATTTAAACTTTCAATTATTTTTTAGATTTTCAAAATTTTGACTCCGCTCTATTTCGGAAACTGCGATACTCGGAACAAAACTTCATCGGTGAAATTTAATGCTCCTGACGAGCACAATTCGGCACAAGTCTGTGATTTAAACTTTCAATTATTTTTTAGATTTTCAAAATTTTGACTCCGCTCTATTTCGGAAACTGCGATACTCGGAACAAAACTTCATCGGTGAAATTTAATGCTCCTGACGAGCACAATTCGGCACAAGTCTGTGATTTAAACTTTCAATTATTTTTTAGATTTTCAAAATTTTGACTCCGCTCTATTTCGGAAACTGCGATACTCGGAACAAAACTTCATCGGTGAAATTTAATGCTCCTGACGAGCACAACTCGGCACAAGTCTGTGATTTAAACTTCCAATTTTTTTTTAGATTTGCAAAATTTTGACTCCGCTCTATTTCGGAAACTGCGATACTCGGAACAAAACTTCATCGGTGAAATTTAATGCTCCTGACGAGCACAACTCGGCACAAGCCTGTGATTTAAACTTTCAATTATTTTTTAGATTTTCAAAATTTTGACTCCGCTCTATTTCGGAAACTGCGATACTCGGAACAAAACTTCATCGGTGAAATTTAATGCTCCTGACGAGCACAACTCGGCACAAGTCTGTGATTTAAACTTCCAATTTTTTTTTAGATTTGCAAAATTTTGACTCCGCTCTATTTCGGAAACTGCGATACTCGGAACAAAACTTCATCGGTGAAATTTAATGCTCCTGACGAGCACAACTCGGCACAAGCCTGTGATTTAAACTTTCAATTTTTTTTTAGATTTTCAAAATTTTGACTCCGCTCTATTTCGGAAACTGCGATACTCAGGACAAAACTTCATCGGTTAAAATTGATGCTTTCGACAAGCACAACTCGGCACAAGCCTGTGATTTAAACTTTCAATCTTTTTTCAAATTTTCAAAATTTTGACTCCGCTCTATTTCGGAAACTGCGATACTCGGAACAAAACTTCATCGGTGAAATTTAATGCTCCTGACGAGCACAATTCGGCACAAGTCTGTGATTTAAACTTTCAATTATTTTTTAGATTTTCAAAATTTTGACTCCGCTCTATTTCGGAAACTGCGATACTCGGAACAAAACTTCATCGGTGAAATTTAATGCTCCTGACGAGCACAACTCGGCACAAGCCTGTGATTTAAACTTTCAATTTTTTTTTAGATTTTCAAAATTTTGACTCCGCTCTATTTCGGAAACTGCGATACTCGGAACAAAACTTCATCGGTGAAATTTAATGCTCCTGACGAGCACAATTCGGCACAAGTCTGTGATTTAAACTTTCAATTATTTTTTAGATTTTCAAAATTTTGACTCCGCTCTATTTCGGAAACTGCGATACTCGGAACAAAACTTCATCGGTGAAATTTAATGCTCCTGACGAGCACAATTCGGCACAAGTCTGTGATTTAAACTTTCAATTATTTTTTAGATTTTCAAAATTTTGACTCCGCTCTATTTCGGAAACTGCGATACTCGGAACAAAACTTCATCGGTGAAATTTAATGCTCCTGACGAGCACAATTCGGCACAAGTCTGTGATTTAAACTTTCAATTATTTTTTAGATTTTCAAAATTTTGACTCCGCTCTATTTCGGAAACTGCGATACTCGGAACAAAACTTCATCGGTGAAATTTAATGCTCCTGACGAGCACAACTCGGCACAAGTCTGTGATTTAAACTTCCAATTTTTTTTTAGATTTGCAAAATTTTGACTCCGCTCTATTTCGGAAACTGCGATACTCGGAACAAAACTTCATCGGTGAAATTTAATGCTCCTGACGAGCACAACTCGGCACAAGCCTGTGATTTAAACTTTCAATTATTTTTTAGATTTTCAAAATTTTGACTCCGCTCTATTTCGGAAACTGCGATACTCGGAACAAAACTTCATCGGTGAAATTTAATGCTCCTGACGAGCACAACTCGGCACAAGTCTGTGATTTAAACTTCCAATTTTTTTTTAGATTTGCAAAATTTTGACTCCGCTCTATTTCGGAAACTGCGATACTCGGAACAAAACTTCATCGGTGAAATTTAATGCTCCTGACGAGCACAACTCGGCACAAGCCTGTGATTTAAACTTTCAATTTTTTTTTAGATTTTCAAAATTTTGACTCCGCTCTATTTCGGAAACTGCGATACTCAGGACAAAACTTCATCGGTTAAAATTGATGCTTTCGACAAGCACAACTCGGCACAAGCCTGTGATTTAAACTTTCAATCTTTTTTCAAATTTTCAAAATTTTGACTCCGCTCTATTTCGGAAACTGCGATACTCGGAACAAAACTTCATCGGTGAAATTTAATGCTCCTGACGAGCACAATTCGGCACAAGTCTGTGATTTAAACTTTCAATTATTTTTTAGATTTTCAAAATTTTGACTCCGCTCTATTTCGGAAACTGCGATACTCGGAACAAAACTTCATCGGTGAAATTTAATGCTCCTGACGAGCACAACTCGGCACAAGCCTGTGATTTAAACTTTCAATTTTTTTTTAGATTTGCAAAATTTTGACTCCGCTCTATTTCGGAAACTGCGATACTCAGGACAAAACTTCATCGGTTGAAATTGATGCTTTCGACAAGCACAACTCGGCACAAGCCTGTGATTTAAACTTTCAATCTTTTTTCAAATTTTCTAAATTGTGACTCCGCTCTATTTCGTAAACTGCGATACTCGGAACAAAACTTCATCGGTGAAATTTAATGCTCCTGACGAACACAACTCGGCATAAGTCTGTGATCTAAACTTTCGTGATTTTCGAGAAATTATTCAGTTTTCGCCAGGCTGATTTTTGAAAATTTCGATTTTCGCAAGAACCGTTGCAGTTCTTGCAAATACGCAAGCGGCACAACATTCGGTGCATCTCCGGCCGTCCAGCACAATCATTTTTTTTAAACAATTTCAAAATGGCGGAGCTACTCAAAAAAACGTTTTTTGGCTCCATTTTCGTTATTTTTTGTAATTTTTGCGCGTGCTTACCGGCACAACGAAGCACAAGCGTAGCACAATCAGGCACAAGTATCATTTTTAGACATTTTAAAAATGGCGAAGCTAAGTTCACGGACATAATGGAAATGGAGAAAAATATAAGAGAGTAGCGAACAAATCGAAAACGAAAGCGGAAACGAAAAGAAGAAGAAGAAGAAAAAATTACGGAATTCGAACAAACGATCGCGTTGAATTTGGTTTTTTCTCGTCTTTTTTTCTCTCTCTCTCTCGGTTTCGCAATTTTGCTTCGTGTCTTCCGGTTTCGGAAGACTTTTTATTATATTATATTATAATTGGTACGTATGTATGTACATACATGTATAGGGCATTCGTATATACATTGTACAATAATATACACGGAGCTAGGCGCTGCGGCAAAAGAGAAAAAGAGAGAGAGAGAGAGAGAGACAGCTATAGAGAGCGAGTGTTTCAAAAATCGTTGAAAAAACAAACCAGCTCCGCATCGGCGAACGACGGGTACACATGCATAGCTTTACCTAAACACACCGCAATAAAAGTCCCTCGACGTTATGGGTATTCCTGCATTCGGTTAGGCAGAAGATCGCGTCTTGTTCTCCATATGCTTCTTTTCCTTCTTCTTCTTGTCCTGTACTTTTGCAGTCATCATTTTTATGCTGCATCACGCGCATACAATATCTATTATACATATTATTTATCTTCACTTTCATTATCATTATCATTATCAATATCATAATCATCATCGTCGTCGTCGTACGGTATATAATATATACACTATACACCTATATTTAAGTATATCTATACATATACATGTACACATATGTACCTATGTAAACCCTATGCATATACATAGGTATACATATTCGAATATTTAGGCCCATCACAGTGATGTATGTATATATGTATATTATATACTATATATACCGTTTTTAATCTTGCGGTGGGGGTGACGCGCTGTCACGACCTACCACAACGCGCAACGACACTTCCAAGGCCGCCGCGCCGCCGCCGCCGCCACAGTCCGGTCCGCGCCGCAGGCTCCGCACTCCGTAAAATTCGAACGCGACGTGATAAAAAGAGAGAGAGCGAGTGAGAGAGAGAGCGAGCGGGAGAAGGGGGGTTACGTTATATCTATTTATCTATACTTATGTTATATATCAGCTACTTGTACGTATATGTATACTTACCGCGGTTGATTCGCGGACGGTTTTGTCCCAATTGTTTTCTGGTTGGGCAATATCATAGAATTGATATTGACCACCACTGAACGCTGACGGCAGCGCCGCGCCGGTTAAGTGCCAGCGAATGGAAGTAACTGGACGATCCTCTGCTGTCTAGCGTCCGATCTCCGAGTCTCCGATGACAGTTTAATACCGATACACCTAACCTCGTAATCTATTTCGGCAAATTGAAAGTTGTCGTATTCGAAAGTGATAATCGTTGCGAAAATTGTTGCTCAATGAATAATAAATACTCGTTGTATAGGAAAATATAGCTACGAAATAGATTACGAGGTTAGGTATCGGTATTAAACTGTCATCCTAGACTCGGAGATCGGACACTAGATAGCAGAAAATCCATCCAGCTACTTCCATTCACTGGCACTTAACCGGCGCGGCGCTGCAGTCAGCGTTCAGTGGTGGTCAAAATGAATTGTCTGATATTGCACAACCAGAAAACAATTGGGACAAAACCGTCCGCGAATCAACCGCAGTAAGTATACAACCTATATATACATTGGTATGTATGCACATTATATTGGTAGATGGAGGTATAAATATATATACTATAAATACGGCGCGTGGCGCGCATGACAAGAAATTGTACACCTAAGTCTGGTTACCGCCTACCTACCTACCTATACCTACCTGCCTGCTCCTAACTGCTATATGTATGTAATGAAAAATAGCGATTCGTTTAATTAAATGTCATCGCATATATCTATCTAGTGTATAGGTAATTATTACGCATCACCGTTTATTAGTCAATATACTTCAGGTATGTGGTAAGGTATGATATAAGGAAGGAAAGAAGCGAAGAGAAGAGGGAGGAGGAAGAAGAAAAATTCTTTTCTGTTCTATCGAGTTTTCTAATCTTTCTATTTTCTTCCTCTCCTATTCGTAATTTTAGTGATTTTCTCAACTCGTTTCTTTTCTCTATTATTTTTTCCATTACCCCAAGTCAAAATTGTATGATATCGCAACGCGTGCGCGATTACGAGTTCCATTGAGGTGCTGCGCAGGAGTAATCGCTGTCTGGAATAATGTAGAGACGCCAGTTCGGAAACGGAAATGGTAAATTTTCGCAAACGACCGGATGGATTACGACGAAACTTCGAGAATCCATCTAGCACGATGGCAGAAACTGGCCGAGTACTTGACTTTGACCAAACATTGATCGGATTCGATCTAAAATAGATATTCCCTGTCTTATAGCTGTTTGGTTAGGTTAGGAAATAATTTCCACGATTTTCTATTATATGTATACGATTTTTTCGGGAAATCGGAACGTCGCGCAGGGTTCTTCTTTTTTACGAAATTGTAGGAATGCATGGTGTTTCGTGAAAAATTCTCAAGTTTGACGAAACTCTGTGGGTTTCTTATTTGAAGAGAGAGTGTGAAAAAAAAAAACAACAATCGCAACATAGTAAAGATTTTTAACGATAATCTATCATTTTCTCGCAATTTCGTTGTACAAAAGAAATTACGAAAATCTATAGGAAAGCTTGAGTAAAAATTTTTAGTATAGCAGAAATTTTCACCAGGCATTACGACGGCATCTTATAATGGTTTTGCTCTGAAGTTAGCGACGCGAGTACATACGTTTCCTATATTTCTATATTATATGCATATTGATATACTGAGATAGTATATTTTTTCAACTGCTCTGGCGCAGTTCCCCTTCCCCTCCCCGTCCATATTATTCACTATACATACATTCGTATGTATATATATATGTACACTACACAATTATCCTTCGCTTCGTTTCGTTTTATCGAATTTTCCACTTTCCCGCATCGTTCTTATTTCTGACTATCGTTTCCATCGTCGTTCGGTGTACGTATTAATATAATATATACCTATATTGTACCTATGTACATTACATGTGAAATCGCGAGAGCCACGGCGGCGAGGGAAAGAGGAAAAATTTCGTAGCTGGTCGGCCATACCGCAGCCATCAGCGACGGAAATATTCGTTAGATAAAAAAAGAACGAAAGAAAGAAATATATGTAAAAATACTAATACTCCGCTAGCTCTGCGGTGCACAAGGTCTTTTTTTCTTTATCGTCTCACATACTATAGTCTCATGTAGATACTCTACGTGTGTACGTATACGCCTATATATACGTTATATAAATTGAGGATGGAGAGGGAAAACAAAACAGAACGCAAAATTGATGGAACCAAAATCCGCGAATGGACTAAATTTGAAAATATATATATATATACGTTATGGATGTATTTTTTTCTCGTATATTTTTGGGCTGCGCGTAGCCCTACCTAAACCTACTATTTCTTTTTTTGTTTCTCGTTCTCCCGGTCTAGTATAGTAGCCCGAAAAAATCGAGTCGCGATTTCACGATTCGATACTCGATTGTGCTCACGAAGATCACGACAATCGCAGTGTAGAATTTGAACCTCGATCCTTGCATCTGGAATAGCGGAGCTGATACACACGTAATCGCACTTTCCGCATGAGTTGGCGATACCAATTTTTGCCTCACAATCAGTTTTTAATTGGCTCAAAGATCGAAAAGATGGAATTAAAGAGACCGCATGCTTCGGCGGAAATTTTCTCAATTTTCCGTTAAACGCCTCAACTTCGATACCGTCCCGTGTGACCTGAAACGTGAAAGAAATGCATTCGAAGTAAAAAAAAAAAATAGTTTCCGATTTCTATGAAGTACAGCCCGAAGTTTGATCTTTCATTTCATCGTCTTGAGAAGTGTAATTTCGTGGGTGAATCTCGAAAATATGAAACTGGGATCACCAGGTTCAATTATCGAAACGGGAGGATATGAGATCGTGAGATACGATCGAAAAGATCCGCGTAAATCGGTTTTGATTTCTTCCGATTATAGGTATCATCGGCGGACGCGCGTTACTGCAGCAGCAGTTGCGAAGGATTCGTGAAACACAGAACATTCTAATGAGATAGTAATAAGAAGAAACAAAAAAAAACAATTTTTACGTCGTCGTCGGCTAATTTCACGTCTCATTCCGTCCGCTGAAAGCGATCCACTGGGCGATCCCAGGTTCATATTTTCAGGATTTAGGCATCTATACACCTGTCCACGACGATGGAATAAAAATTCCAAGTTTGGCGGATGCTTCACAGAAATCGTACGGCGTTTTCTTTCCACTCGGGATGCATCTTTTTCGCGTAACCGCACCCGGGAGATATCAAAATTGCGGGGTTTATCGGCAAATTTCCGACGTAATTCCGGCCTCTTTTCATTCGGATTTTCTCGATTTCTCGAAAATGTTTCCATTATATTCACTCGCGTGGAAAATGCGATCTGCACCTGTATTGTATCTCCGCTTCGTTCCGCGGATGCCGGAAGCTTTGAATTCTACACCGCAATTCTCACTTGTCACGAGTACGATCGAGTATCAAATCGCGACGCGAATCGATTTTTTTCAGGCCCAAAAACCTCTACGACGATCGAGAGAGTCACCCATACATAAGTTACGTACGCTGCACCTATATAATGTGATACAACAGTGCAAGCAATTGGGTGCGAAACGTGTGATAATATACGCGTCTAAGCGAGGAAGAGAAGAGAAGAGATGAGATGAGATGAGATGAGATGAGATGAGATGAGATGAGATGAGATGAGATGAGATGAGATGAGATGAGATGAGATGAGATGAGATGAGATGAGATGAGATGAGATGAGATGAGATGAGATGAGATTAGACGAGATGACGTGGCTCTCGTCGAATTTGGTATAACTTGGATATATACCTATACATCCGTATAAACTATATAACACTGTATGGATTATATACGTGTATGTATATAGGCACAGTATACCTGCGTACGTATATGTATGAAATTATATTTGAGGATAGCGCGCCTGGCAACAGATAACGTCGAGGTCGCGGACTTCTTTTTCTTTTTTTTTCTATCTCTGTTTTGCCTCTGTTTTTTAGCCACGCTCATCGTTTAGATTCGGGGTTCGGTTAGATTCCGTTGGGTCAGGTTAGTTACGTGTATACATATACCACAGAGTAATTCTCTCACTCTTTCTATCTCTGTTTTTCTTGGCTCTTCTCGTCTCTAGGCCGGTGAAGTAAATTTTAAAAATACAAATTTTCAACTACTGCGCGACGTCGAGGATTGTAGGTGCATGGTAGATATACAGAGGCACCCGTTGAAAAGCAAGCTCCGCTTATTGCCGCGACAAGCCGTTGCCATATACCTATAATACCCGAAATGTCTAATTATCCATACCTACCTATACCTGTAATACGTTACAATAATTGTTGGTACTATTTGCGCTTTGGTTTTTTGTTTTTTTTTTTGTTTTTTCTACCCCCGTCTTTTTCTTCTTCTATTGGTTTTTGTTTTGTTTCTATGTCAGGTACCTTATACCATATATATATATATATATATGTACTGGTTTTTTCTCCTTCTTACTTCGTGTTTTTTTTGGTACCACGATGCTCTGAACTTGGCAATACAGAAAAAGATGAGAATAAAGGAAGGGATGGCAGAGGAAACGATAATTTCTATTCATTTGGGGATTTTTAATATGCCGTTTTTTGTTTTTTCGAACATTTTCTCTTCATATCTGCGCACTCGTTTGCCCGAATGATTTGAGTATTTTTTTACGTCTCATATTATTATTATTATTGTTATTCAATTCCATTATATAATCGATACACACGATATATAGGTATGCGAGGCACGCCTTATACGTTACGCTATATGCTCGAGGCGCGCGACATATGTGTATGTATACTTGAAAAATGATTTTCGCCGCGCCCGTCTGTAACATGAAAAAGCGCTCGTTCGCCGACCGTCGTCGTCTAGAATTACTCGAATTTTTCTATTTCCCTTTTTTTCGTTTTCCTTTCGCCCGCGGGCTTCCTTCTGTTTATGGAACGGATTCGCAGGTCTCGCGTTTTCGTGGGGTGGCAAGTATAAGAAGAAAACAAAACAAATGAGAAACGACGAGATAGAATTGCAATTTGTTGTCCAAATTCGTCAACAATAAGTATAAATTAACAGGGAACAAGAAATGCTGGCGCGAGTCGTTCGGTCGCGCAAATTTCCGCGTATGCTATAGTGCAGTATAGCATTGCACTTTATGTGCGTTTTGGTACATAATATCATCGCGATACGATGCGATAAGACGGCGACAGGTTGCGTCGTTGCGTCGCGTCGCGTCGCGATGGGCCGAATCGAAATTGCAACGACGGCTTCACCGCCATTGCCATTGCCATTGCCGCCGCCGCCGCCGCCGCCGCCGCCGCCTGATGGCCTTCGCAGTACATATACACGGCACATACAACGATCGCGACGCGCGCGACGACGAGACGAGGGGACGGGGACGCTACGCGTTTGTGGTTCGCGGTCGCTCGCTCACCATGCTTTAAGTAGAAAACTCAAGTTCAAGGCCGACCAGATACCGTCGGTGGACCTATAACAGGCTTTAACATAACGTTTATGGACTTTTTCTACTTGTGTTTTCAAATACTCCCATGTATAATGCACCTGTATGCAAATACTTGAGAATCACCGCTATAGTAGTACCTATCACTTATTCTTACTTTTCTTCCATGGCCTCCTCGCTCACTCGCTTCGTTCTCCTTCTTCTCCTTTTTTCTATATACTTTTACTTCCGACTCTATTCCGCGGCTGTATCATATTTTGAAATTATTACTCTTCTGAAGAGAGTCTGCTATGGAGAGGCGGATAGTTAGTGCAGCTGGTAACTAATTCGCGCACACTCCCTCGAGATGATGTTACAGACGCAAGAAACACACACGCGTTCTTCATTGCATTGTTACTCATTGTTGGATGGAATTCGTGCCCGTTGGATCCGAATGTAGAAATACCGGTTCGAAAACGAGATTCATAAATTTTGGCAAACGATTCGACCGATTTTGACGAAACTCTGTGATTTAATCGAGCACTACGGCAGAATTCGGCCGAGTATTTTAATTTTTCAAAACATCCATCCAATTTTATGAAAAATAAGTATCTCCTATGTTAGCTAGGTTAGATTCCCACCGGCTACTACTCTCGGCCTCTTATAAGGGTGAAGGATTTTTTGATAATTATGTAGTGTAAATTTTCCTCCCTGTTTAAAAAAAATCTCATGCAATTCCTCCGCTTTGCCGATGTATTCTTTTTTCTATCTATTCACTTTCTGTAGTACAGACACACACACACACGCACACGCACACACACGCATACGTGTATAAATATATATGTACTTTTGGCATTCCTGCGGTTCTTAGAACGAAAGAAACAGAGAGAACGAAAAAATTCTAAAACTGTATTTTTTTTCTCTCCACTTTTGCGTCTCCTCTCCTTTCTTCCCCCTCTCCCCTCATATACTTACTCACGTCCGGACCTAAAAATAAGCATCTACATTCTACGTACAAAATACATATACATACGTGCGCCCACTCTTACTATACTACACCGTCCAATCTGCAAGAACGAAAAAATGCAGCGAATAGAAGCTCTTCTCTTACTTTATGGCGAGCGCGGAGACGTTGAAAATGAACAAGAAAATGATAAAGAAAAAAATACGACATGTTAATATCGTAGAATATCATAGAATATTATAAACAAATATACAAAATAAGGAGAAAGGAGCAAAGGAAACAGCGAGATTTCGGGATATCGAAAAACGTTCTTTGTATATATTTTTTTTTTCAAATTTTCACTGCAGTTTATTAAACCATAGTTTCAAACTGAAAAATACATATTCACCGGTCTACGTATAAATGAAACAATTAATCCTTGTTATTTCCTTCTATTTTCATCTTCTTCCTCTCTCTACTCAGTACAGTACAATTTATAATTTATCGGATAACATTTTGAAGAATTTGGGGTGAAAATCTTTTGTCGTAGTTTTGTTCAATTTATTAACTTTTGTTCTTATCTTTCTTTCACTCTCCAAGGTTTCTATGATGTCGGGCGGCGACGGCGGCGGCGGTTCCGCAGGCATGGTCGGCAACAATAACAGAACGACGATACCGAGCATTAAACAAGAAGTTGAAAACCCGACTACGCCATCGCAGAATTATCACCAAGTTTGTTCGCCGACCACAACGCTAAATCACCAAGATGTAGGTATATCATTTATCATAAGTAAACAGACAACAACAGAAAAATGAACTCGTCGTGCGTGTTATTCCTTTCGCTTTCTCCTTCTCTTTCTTCCTTGTGTTTTTAATTTTTGATTTCCGTTCTTCGATTACGGATAAGAAGATGGAAAGTATTCAATTTGTCGAGGCGGGAAAATTAGGAGAAGAGAAAGACAAAGTGAAAACAAAACCGCAGAGAGAATTACTTTTTCCTCCATTATAAATTTTCTTCTCATTCACGCCCCAACAAATCAAATGATAACAATAATAAATAAACAGGTTGCCTGCGGTCAGGTCGATATTCCTGATTACGGAGGCGGAGGCACGAGTCCTGGGAGTCCAGAAAGACATCATTGTTCGTCGACAACTCAACCGATGGGCATGGCAGAGGTGAGAGAAAAAAAAGAGCGAAAGATAGAAGAAAATTTGTCTAAAGAAGCTATTTTAATCATTCCATCGTTTACAAAATTTCTTGTAGTTGTTGTTGATTTTTGAGAATTGAAGTCAACAAAACAGTAAAGAGAAAACCAAAAAAGGTCATGGCAATCGTCGGCGACGATACCGTTTCAACTTCGCGATCTTCAATCTGAGATTCTATGCATCGGCGTTAGCTGAGATATCCATGTCCAGCTTTTGATATGAGAAATTTATAACTAACTACGAAAGTCGATGGTAGACGGTGGATATGTAGAAACGCAGACCTTGCAATGATAAAGTCTGTTTTGTAGTCATTTTAACAAATTTTATTATGCCCAATTGCTAGTTGACTAGTCGGTGGCAATTTGAAATAAGTAAAGTAGTAAATAGAACGAAGCACAGTCGGAGGATTGAATGGATTTCATTTCTTTCTCGAGATTTTGTATCTTCTGAATTTCCTCATTCTCATTATTTCTCCGGAACCGTTTATTTCTGAAAAAATATGTACTCTGCAGAAGAGATGCGACTCAATGAAACCCGCAAACTTTGTTCAGAGTGTTTTCCCAAGAAATTTACGATCGGTCTCCATTATCATTGAGAATAGACCAAAATTTGGAAGACAATAAACAAAAATATGGAATTTTATTATTCGAAAGTACAACTTCTAACAGACTATTCTTCGATTCGATTCTATTCAATTTGTTCTTCTTGGCTTCTCTTTCCCAGGGTGGTATCAAAGAAGAGGATATGCTCCCTCGGAGACTTTGTCTGGTCTGCGGAGACGTCGCCAGCGGTTTCCACTACGGCGTAGCGTCGTGCGAAGCTTGTAAAGCATTTTTCAAGAGAACTATACAAGGTGAGTTGCTCAGAGATTAGCGTAGGGGTCGAAATTCCGAATTTCAAATGTACGCATTCTAAAGCAGCGAAAGATCAAGAAAGCGAAATGTTCGTTTTCCATGTATTCCTAAATGGAATGACTGACTGTTCCTTAGGAAGGCTATATTCACACGAACACGCTTCAATCCGAAAATGTATTTCCATATAGCTTACATTCCGAACGAACGGAGCCATAGTTTGACAAAATTTGGAAAATTCGTATTTTCGAAATTGAAAATTCAAAGCGGCTAACATCCTATGAGCCAATGAACCACAAAAAACAAAATCGAAAATCAGGGTTCGGAAACGGTTAAATTTCGATAAGCAAAATGTCGTAAGACCGGAATTCCGAAAGTCTAAAATTCCGTGCAAATGACAAGTAATCGATTATTTCCTCAGTACAAAATAATGAATATTTCCCCACTGTCTCCCGAGTTTCCGCTTCTTTGGCGCTTCCATTTCAATAGGTTCCGGGATTCTGGTCTATCGAATTTTCGGTCTTCCAGGGCCTTCCAAGCATTCGATATTTTGACCAATCAGATGTTTTACCGCGCGTAGTATCGTCCATTCCGAGGAATAATCCTCGGTGTACATTAATTTCTATGGCTTTGTGTTCTGAATTTCTTGTTTCTACTTGATAGCCTTTCGCTATCATGGCCTTCCTACATTTTGCACTCTCGGTAATCTGACTTTCAGAATCTCGGCTCGTTTATTCTTTGGTCTTTGTAGGTTTTACCCCTCGCCCATAGACTATTATTCTTCCAACCGTTGATATCTCATTTATTTCCCTAGCATGAGTACGAAATCATCGCCTCGGCGGAAAAACTGCTCCCCAAGACTCTAGATATAGAATTAATAACACTTTCACGTTTCATTATCGTTATTATGACTTTTTGTCTCGCTCTCCAACACTTCTTGCTCTCCCGTTCCAGGGAACATCGAATACACTTGTCCCGCCAACGGCGAATGTGAGATAAATAAAAGAAGAAGGAAGGCCTGCCAGGCTTGTAGATTTCAAAAGTGCCTGAGACAAGGAATGCTCAAGGAAGGCGTTAGGCTTGACAGAGTTAGAGGCGGAAGACAAAAATATAGAAGATCGACGGAACCCTACGCAATGATGGCCAGTATCAAGCTCGAAGGTAATTTGGAAGTTAACAAAAAAGCATGAACAATGAATTTCATTTATTTTTCTTTTGAAATTTGAAAAGATTAAAATAAGTGAAAGCTTATCGAAGAAAAGAAAATTTTTCGTTTTTTTTTCTTTCTGTTTTTCTATTTTTTCTATTTTATTTTTTCAACAAATTTATTTCAATGGTATCGAAATATTTCAAGCTAACGTCGGACCAACGGTTGTATCTGCGGAAACGAGTAAGTTGTTTTTAAATAAAAACAAACAAAAAAATCCAGAAACAAACACACAAATGAGTAATCTCCGACTCGATTCCATTTTTTATTTTATTTTTTTTCTCTTCGCCAAATAATCATAATAGTTCCTGAGCATTTTCTGTTCTCAAAAACAGAAAACTAAGAACACAGGAAGAAGTATTATAATCCAACGATATTAATTCGTACGTGTTTTTTTTTTTTTTTTTTTTTTCTTTTATTTTCTTATTCTCTTATTATTTCAGATAATAAAATGGTCGAGGCTCTGATCACCTGTGAACCGGATATGCTACAAGCTTCTAGTCCTTCGCTTACTCTAGATAACGATCAACGAGTATTGGGACAACTCTCTGATCTTTACGACAGAGAACTCGTCGGTATTATAGGTAAAGAGTTTAGAATATGAATCGCTCTGTATTTATCATTAGACTCTCATGAGGAAATAGGAGTTTGCTTATGTCATTATTTGATAAATAACGAAAAAATCAGGTTCAAAGCAAAATTCACGTTTTTGGTATCTTCGTAACTGAAAAACAGTTCATCTTCATTTTTTTATTTTTCTAGAAATTGCATGTTCTCGTTTTGTAGTTCTCAAAATTTTGTTCTACTTTAACAAAGGAAAACCGTTCGGAAGTTTTCTTTTTCAATGTCCATTCAATCTTTAGTATTATCGGACAGCAAATATCGCTTTTCGGTCTTTGGATTGAAATTCTTTAATTTTTGTAACGAACGATCTCTCCTCACGAATTATGATAACGAAAAACCAATAGTTTATCAATTTCTTCACCGTTTCGATAATCACGACGTAACAAAAAAATATCTACCTAGTTTTCATGTTTATTTTTACGATTCCTATCGTACAACGAGAATTGTTTTCGATATAAATTTTCAATCCATTTTCTCGATGCTGTAAAAAGAAAAACAACTAAAATTCTTCGTAGATATAGTGCTAATAATATTTTCGGTAATTACTTGAGCCCCTGTCGTCTATTCATTGAGAATTTCTCCTATTCCTTATTCAGGATGGGCGAAACAAATACCAGGATTTAGCGGTCTGGCATTGAACGATCAGATGCGTTTACTCCAAAGTACTTGGGCCGAGATTCTTACCTTCAGTTTAGCATGGAGGAGCATACCTAATTCTGGAAAGCTTAGATTCGCTCAAGATTTTTCGTTGGACGAAAGAATCGCCAGGGAGTGTCACTGCGTCGAACTTTATACCCACGTAAGTATCGATTGACGAATTAAAAAACGGTATGTAAAACAGAATCTTGGAAATCTTTTGAAATTCCATTATAATCGTCTCTCTTTTTCACTCCCCCCGCCCTCCTTCATTCTCCTTTCCTTTCCTCAACAGTGTATACAGATCGTGGAAAGACTGCAAAGACTTAGTTTATCGAGGGAAGAATTTTACGTATTGAAGGCGTTGGTGCTCGTCAATAGCGACGCAAGATTGGACGAGCCGCAGTCGTTAATACGATTTAGAGATGTGATAATAAATTCTCTTTCCGATTGCGTCGCCGCAGTAAGACCTGGTCAAGCTCTTAGGTCTACTCAAAGTATGTTTCTCGTTCTTCCGAGTCTCAGGCAAGCTGATAATATCGTTAGAAAATTTTGGACTAATGTTTATAGGAGCGGCAAAGTACCGATGAATAAACTTTTCGTCGAAATGCTCGAAGCTGCTTGTTATCGATGAAAATCGAATAATTTAAATTATCATTTTCTCTTTTTTTTTTCTTTCATTTCTTCTACTTCTACTTCTTTCTTCTTCTTCTACCATTTTTTCTTTCTTTCTTCCTTTACCATTATTATTATTATTATTATTATTATTATTATATGTTATACATTATGTGTTATTGTTGTTAATGTTATCATTATTATTATACTCTTTGATTTCGCGTCGCGCTGATACAGATGGAAGAAAGGGAGAAGAAATAGAAAAGAAAAAATACAACAAAAAGCTGTACGAAGGTTTTTTTTTTTTTTCTTCTCGTCAATTTGTTAATGACTAGTTTTTTTGCTCTTTCGTATTCGAAAAGTAGGTGTCGAGAGGAAATCGTGGGTAAACAGAATTGAACGCCGTTGAGACGATTTTGCGATCTCAAAAATGAAGTGGGAACAGAGATTAAATTTTTTAATCGGAATAAATCGATCGATTCTCGCCGTTAAGCAACAAAAAGAAACGAAGGAAAAGAGATGGTGAAGTAATGCCGATAATCGATCAAATTTCATTACTACTATGTTTATTGTTATTATTATTATCGTTATCATTACTATTAATATCATAAATATTGGGGTTCCCTTTTTCTTTCTATATAGATAACGTTTATTTCGTTAAAATATATATATATGTATATATTTTCTTTCGTTTTTATTTCCTTCTTTTCGTTCCAACGTCGTACAGTAGAACGACGTGTATCCTCGGTGATACGTGATAATCGAAGAAATTAGTTTTTCTTGGTTTATTATCATTATGATGATGATGATTATTGTTATTATTATTATTATTAATATCCGCGTCGTAGAAAGTGTAGAATATCGTTAGGTGAACGTAATAATAATTGATCAAATCGTGAGAAATTTATGTAACGACGACGACGTTCGACGTTTTTTCTTTTTTTTGTTATTTTGCTTTTTCTTCTCTTCCTTTTCTCTTTCTTTTTCTTTCAGATTTTTCGCTCGTTAATATTTGTTTATAATGCGACGATAGAAAGTCTATCGATACACATATAATAAGTAATTGAAATATGTATGTACCTTCTCCTACCTTCGGAAGGTGATAATATCTAGAAACTATGAAATTTGATAGCGTGATAATAAGAAATACGAATTTAGAAATGAATGATAATAATAATAGTGATGATAATCTATCCGCTAGACGGAACCCCGGCGAATCGATAAATCGAAGAGAAGGAAAAAGAAACTGAGGAAAGCAATTGCAAAAAGAACCGGAAAAAAAAAAAAAAAAGAAAGCTAAGAAAAGTATAATAATTGTACTATTTTATAGATAAGATTTTTCACGATATCCTTGCTCCGCCTGTGGGGCGAGGGAGGGGCGGCGGGGGGCGTTCGTAAACCGATCGAATTCCTCGAGCCGATAGAGAAAAGCGAAATCAAAAATAAATTGAATCAGAGTAAAGTATAGAGCAATGAAAATGAAGAGAAGGGAAAAGACGACGGGTAGAGAGTAGTGTGTACATAAGAAAACAAAAAACGAAAGATGAATAAAATAGAAATAGTAGGTAGCATTGTGATACCGATGGAATTTAGCGTTATAGGTATAAGTGAAAAGAGCGAGAGGAGTAGGATAATAATACGTAATAAGAATAATACGTCGCCCAAGTGCGAAGAGATGGAAAGAAGGAGAGAGTGAGAGAGCGAGAGAGGGAGAGAAAGTAACAAAGAGAGCAGGAGAAACAATGAATCATAATGGTAAGAACGAAATAACTGTAAATTATACCTATCTAATAGTATAACTATAGTATCTATGTATGTATGTATGTATATTGTATATACTATATATACGTAGTATAGTACACATAACGCTTTACACGGCGTATACCTATATAAGTAGATTTGTGTGATATTTTCGATTTAATGTATTTGTATATGATGTAGAGAATATGTAAAAAAATGACTAGAAAAAAGGAAGGAAGAAATCGCGTTTTAGTAGGAAGAAAAATAATCGAACAACGAACAGAAGGATACTAACTCGCGGCGGGTGATCGGTGACATATTGTAAAAAGAATGAAATCAGGAAGGCGGCGATGGGGGAGGATGAGAAATTCTATTTGGATATCGAGAAATTGATACGTGCGTCGGGTATTTTTTCTCGTTCCATTTAGTTATTGTTATTTTTCTTCTTACTTGCCGTTTAGAGATAGAGATAGAAGGAGAAGGAAAGAAATGAGGAGGAAGCTAGAGAGGGATATATAGTATATTATTATAGGTATATATATACCTGTAATACACGACATATTATACATAGTCGATATAGAAGATATATAATAAGTTTTAGATATATATATATATGTATATCAAGTTGTACAGAGATACGAATTACCAGTTAAAAAGTAAACGAAGAAGAAGAAAAAGTAAATATAGGTATATATGAAATTGAAAAGAGGGGAAGTTAGAAGGAGCGAGGAAAAGAAAAATAAACAGCAACAACATAAATATACATTACAGATATACTAATATAAGATAATATAAATAATAATAATGATAATAATAATAATAATATTAACAAATTACTAATAATTATTAATACGTGCGTATATATATATACACCTATATATATATATATATATATATCTACCGTTGTAATCTACATATAGGAGGATAGAATAGGGGATAGAAGAAAATAAAATAGAATATTATATACGTATTTTACGTAGACGTGATTAATATTTATAGTTATTATAAATAAATATAATTATACTCAGATGTATGAAAAATGAATAACAGAATAAATGATGAATGACATAAGAAGAAAGAGTTTCGAAATAAGGTAATAAATAACGAGAGAGAGAGAGAGAGAAAGAAAGAGATAGATAGATAGATAGATAGATAGATAGATAGATAGAGAGAGAGAGAGAGTTAGTTCTCGATCTATGAACGCGGAGTGTGTATGCACGTGTGTATGCGAGGAGTACGATTATATATTTAGGTATTGTAACAATCATAATGACGATGATGATGATAATAATAATAATAACAATAACAATACCAATACCAATAATAATAATTAAAGCACCTTGTTTACTCAAGGATTCAATAAAAAAATATAAAGTTGGCAGAATAGCAGAAAGGAAAGATAAAGGATTAATAGGGAAAGAAATATTGATGTAAAATAGGAATTAGGGGAACGACGAGGAGGAATTTTGACGACGGGTAATAGGATAGGATAGGAATAGGAAAAAGAAAGAGAGTGAGAAAGTAAGAGCGATTTGAGATCCATTAACGATATGTATATATATATATATATATATAATCGGGTTAATCCGACTAAACTCGCCTCGTCCGCAAACCTAGACTATATTATATTTCAATACGGACGATATTTAGTCCCACCGTTTCAACGGAATCGAATTCCGAGATTTTACCATTCCGCGAGGTTTCAGTCAGAGTTTGAGCTGCGGCCGATTGAGAAGCCGCTCGCCGAGTCACTCATTCGTATCGAAAGAATTCATGGAACGTAATGGTTGGTTCTCGGAATTTGATCGTTAATAACGGGAAGAAACGTTGAAATCTGACCGGAACCCAGAAAGCATGAAATTTCCTCATCCGATTCCATCGGGACTGTCGGGCGGTACGGAACGGCGAATCGCAGTACGAGAGTAATCATTTATTCTTCGATAGTACAAAACAGAACAAACGAAAAATTAGAAAAACCTATTACCTCATTCAGCGCGGGTTCAGGCGGACGGATCACTCTTAGCTCAGCGATGAGAATTATTCGTTGCGTAAAAAGATAGTGGATGCAGACGAAGTAAAAACAAATTATTATTAACCAATAATTGAAATTTGATCTTTTTTTTTTTTATTCCTACGTTTTCTTGCAATTCAGTCGCAACTTTCATTTCTATCGATACTTCGTTTTTTTTCTTTTCTTTTTTTCTTTTTTCCTTCAACTTTTTCGGTCAGATCGATATCGGATATTCTTATTCTCAATTTCATTTGATTTTCTTCTTTTTTTATTTATTTTTTACTTTTTATTTTTTTCTATCTCGCATCCGGCTAATTTACGTCGTTGACGACAACGACGACGACGACGACGACGACGATAATAATAACAATAATAATAATAATAATAATAATAATAATAATAATAATAATAATAATAACGATGATGACGTAGCAGAAGAACAGCGGAAAAACAAAATAAATCAATCAATCGAATCAGATCGAAGAGATATAATAGCGTGAAACGAAGGAAAGGTATCTAGAACGAGAGAAAAGAATGATGATAAAACAGTGATATACAGTGTGGGAAATAGAACCAATAAATAAATAAATAAATAAATAAATAATAAATACCTCTTTATACCCCGCCATAATTAAATTATGTAACGTTTAGTAATATAATTATAATAGAATGTAGCTATAATATAGTATGTATCTATCTATATATATATATAGGTACTTTGTAAAAATATATACAGCAATTTTTTGTAATATTGGTATATATGTATACGTATACTACCTATGACTGTAATTTAATGTAATATATTGTTATTATGACGATTATTGCTATTATTATTATTCTTATTCTTATTATTATTGATATTATTATTGATATTATTCTTATTATTATTATTGTTATTATTGTTGTTGTTGTTGTAAATGATGAGAAAAATGTGAAAAACATATATTATAGTATGTATTAATTATGTTAAGGGTATGTATCGTTACGCATTGTAATAGGTGAATACGTAATATTGTACGGTGTTCGTATGTCGGCGTCGGTCGGCCCGCGGAGACGAGAGAGCTGGTTTTTTCGTCCTTTGTTACGGATCGAGAGCGAAAAATGTAATAATTCAGGGATCGTTTTGTTTTATATATCGTTGTTGTTATTATTATTATCATTATTATTATTATTATTATTATTATCATTATGATAATCATCGTCGTTGCTACTACTATTACTACTTCTACATAATTATTGATTATAATTATATCTAATTGCTGCTTAGTTGATAATTAATACCTATAAATATATCTATAATGTTATTATTATATTATGAGATCGTTTATTAATTTATATATATATATATGTTATATAATATATTATACAGGGCGACCCGATTCAATCCACCACTGGAAGAGGACACGTGGATTTCTTATTGAAGATAAAATAAAACGATTAAAGTTCCTCATGAAAAATTTCGAGGCTATCATGCGATCCGTTCATCGAGTTATTGGAAGATTTGAGTGAGGCGATCCGAGAGCTCGCCGCCTCTTCGTACCGTCATGACAGTCTCAATCTCATTATTGGCTAGCGCTCGTATTGTTTTTTCTACAGCGTTTAAGGTCAGCAGTAGTTTTTTTTTTTTTCAATTTCATGTTCCTCGGTTTTCAGTGAAAAATGCAAGTTATCGTGATCACCGGGAATAAAATGAAAAGCTTAACTTTCACACGTTTTGAGCCCTCGAAAATCATCTCCGAACATTTTCGGACGGATCTCTGCGCGCGCGCGCCCGCGTGTGCGTGTGAGTACGTATGCGATCGATTTTTTTTTGTCCGACGATATCTCGAGAACGAGTGATCGGATCTTGACGAAATTGGGCGCAATCGACGCGGCTTTCCCACAATTGGAACCGACTAGATTTTGGCTTTGGATCGGTCCAGTTGTTTACGAATTATTTGAACGACTAAATTCCCAAAAATGCAATGCAAACGATCGTATCTTCGGAACGGATGAACGGATTCGGATAAAAGTTGGCACCCGAATGTTTTTTGGGTCGCCGACGACGAATCTGGTGTTACGATTTGCGGAATTGAAAATGGCGAATCCAATATGCTAACAAAAAATTTAAAAATATTCGGATTTCGATCGAATTCGTGATCCCAAGGCTTTCTGGGTCGCCTAGAACGAATCCGAGGTCAGATTTGCGAAATTTGTAACAGCGGATTCAGTATGACAGTGTGAAATCCGAAAATCGTCGGATCATAACGAACCACGTTACCTCAGGCTTTTCTGAGTCGCCGATCAAGCGTTTTACGTTGCCGTTCCAAAGTTCTAATTGGATACAAACATTGTTTTCTTTTTTGTTACTCGTCGTTTTCAATTTTGTGATCGACACGAGTCTCAGAACGGGAATTTCCAAGGCTGTCCCATAGTCAGCCTGGTACCGCTTTTTTTTTTCTCACATGCACTACGAGACTTATTCATTTCATTGATCGCCTGACAACGATGGTCAGGTTGTCGAGTGGGAGGATTCGCCGTCCAGGTCGAACAGGTTGAAAAATAAATATAGATAAGTCTTACCGAGGTGCGTGCAGGGAATAGAGATTTTTACCGGTATAAAATATTACGTCGAATATATTTGGTTTGGATTCGATGATTTGGGAAGAACAGGTTCAATCCATGAGTCGAAGGTGACGAAAATCGTGAAATATTGATGTAGCAAGTTGAAATTAAGAACAAATTCAGGACACGGAAACATGGAAACGAATGTATACCGGAAATTATTACTCCGAATGGGAGAGACTACGAGCGGTGAGATATCCCGCGATCGGTCGAAATATCGAACGTTCGAAAAGTCCTGGGTGATGGGTCCTGTGTCCCACAATCCGGAATCGTGCTTATTGCGAAAGTTAACGAATCCGAATTCGTTTAATCGAAAGACCAAAAACTCGAATGGTGAGAATTCGGAAACCCGTTGGGATAGGAGGGCCAAGGAAGCGAAAACTCAGGAGACATTGGAGAAACATTTATTATTTTGCATTGAGAAAATCAAATTGGATTGCTTGTCATTTTTTTTCGCAATTTCGGCTTTTCGGAATTCTGGTCTTCCGGCATTCTGCTTATCGAAGTTCTACCGTTTCGGAACCCTGATTTCCGATCTTGTTTTCTTCGGCTCATTGGCTGATGGAGACGAAAGTCGCTCTGAATACTCGTTCCAAAAATATGAATTTTACAAATTTCGTCAATCTACCCTTCGTTCATTCGGAATGTAAACTATCCGAAAAAACATTTCCGGATTAAACCGCGTTTGGCTGAATAATCTTTCGATGAAACGGCCATTCAATTTAGTAATACATGAAAAATGAAAATCTCGCTTTCTTGAACTTTCGCTACTATATTCGTATCTGTGAAATTCGGAATTTCGGCTCGCGTCTACTTTCCAGTCTTCCGGAATTTCGACCCCAACCCGTTATCATTATTATCATTTGAATATTATATTATAGTAGTAACGAACGTGGTACACATTATACGCCTCTATCACTATATCAAACAGCTTTTATGCAGTGCTTGCAAATTTTGATAATGAACGAGGTATATGTGTACGTGTAGCGTGTGTGGCTCTTGTAACACTATGCCTCGGAGCCAGGGACAAGATAGTAGAATATTAGTAGAGTCGGTCTGTCTGTCGAGTCGGTGGACATCTCGTCGGTGAATAAAAGAGTTTGAAAGAGAGCTTGACGACAAAAAAGAGCTGCATAAGTTACGTACGAATATATTTCTCTTTTTCATTCGCTATCCAGTATAACTCGTAAAATTTGAAGAGTAGAAATATACCGATAGAGACGAGGAAAACGAGAAGGAAAGTGAATTAGCTAATTAATTATAGTACAATATAGTATACGAGCAATTTTGATAAATTTTCAAATCCCCTTAACGACATTATAGATTGGAGTTTGAACAGGGAGAGAAAAAAAAAAAGAAAGAAAGAAAAAAAGACAATTTATTATCATGCGCAATTTCACGATTTTTCATTTCATTTTTTCAATGGTATGTTCAGTAGTCAGATTACAGTTTGTGGTTTCGAATGATACAATTTCCAACGGTTCTGCAGGTGAGTGTTTCCCGTTTATTTATCCAATTGTTTGGTTTCCTTCGGCAAATCGAATTAGTATAAGATAAGTAAAGTAAATTTTCAATTTTCTTCGTTCGAAGCAAGCAAAAATTTAAATCCAAACAAATAATCGGAATAGACTCGACAAAATTGAATGAATTTCAAAAATTTGAGAAAATGAAACATAGAAAAACGATAATAATAATAATAAGATAATAAGAGTCAAAATTCGAAAGAATTATAGTAGGTACATATGAATATGTACAGGTGCGAGAATGAAAAAATTGTATTCTTATATCGTCCGTTTACAATTGGATATGTAATCAATCAATGAAACAATTTATTTATTCGACGATCAGTCGGTTGATCAGGTAACAAAACGTATATTATAATTAAAATTGCAGGGAAAGTAACGAAGGAAGTGTGCCTAACGCATGATATTGCTGAATTAGAGAGATATCTGAAGGAACTTGATATTACACCGGAAGTTCATGTATCAAATATCACAACGTATAATGATAATTATCTTCTTGGATCTGCAGTTGTTGATCCTTATCATCGTACAATGAAAGAAAAATCCAAGGTATCGAAGTCTGACGCTGTAAATGATATTGAATCATTACCTTTTGGTGAACTTCCGGTCGATTGGAAGAGGCTCCGACTTCTTTTTGATCTCATTCTACCTGAAGACGAAGAATTGAATTCCAAATTATTTATCGTTTATAATATATTAATCGCTGCTAATCGACGTGCAAACGATAAGAAGGATCGGAAAAATCCTGGAGAAGCACACGACGTCAGAATTTCTAGTGTAAGTATATATTTTTCTTTTAACAATAGAATTTCGTCTTCAGCAATATATGTTATTGGTCGAAATTTTTCGCTGGTCATGGAACTTCTTTGATTATTTGAAAAAATTTTCTATGCAGACTACGTCGAGCGGCAGCGGAGTTTTAAACGGTTCGAAAAGCTCCGGGGATGTAGGAATCGATGCGGGAGTTGGTGAAACAGAAACAGAGAAGGAAAAAGAAGAAAGTATGGTTATTTTGAAACCGAGGGAAAAGGATATCGATGATTTTGAAAAAACTAAAATGCAATCTAGTCTTCAGATGACAACGTCGACTGCTCGTGTTAACGAAAGAATCGAAAGATCGACTTACGACAACGAGAATTATGGATTGACCTCGGGTTCATTGAATAGAAAATATGAGAATGAAAATATCACCGATCACTCGCAGAGCACGGAAACTTGGACGAACGAATATTTCAACGATTTTTCTGAACCCCCTCCGGAGAATAATCGGGGTTATTTGAACGACACAAATTTTCAAGAATCGAATGCAACCGCCAATGTCGATCCCGATACGAAAATCTCAATTCCCCAGATCGAGGAACTCGAGAATAACTTTAAAGACAATTTTACGGAAGAACTTAATTTTTTATACAAATTAAAAACAGGCGAGAAAGCCACATTGAATGTTGAAAATGCCCGGAACACCGAAGAAATTATCGAAACCGGCTCGAAAAATGACGATTCGGTCAAAGACTCTGAAGATCGGGATGGGAACGACAACGACAATAATAATGATCGAGAGAATGTGACGGATTTTGAAAACGTTACTGTATCTTCCGCAGATACTATAAAAGAGATGAGGTCTGATCGCGGAAGAGATCCGCTGCAGGTAACTGCCGAGGAAATTAAACCGGATCTCAGAAACGATCAGGATTTCGAAACGACCGTGACCCCGATTTTTGATTCCGTCCGATTTCCTTCGCCCTCGTCATTATCGATGGATGAAAAAACAGCATCAAACTTCGAGAAAGACTCGATGAAGAATACTCATAGAATTGAGACTTCTACTTTGAAAAACAAGAATGCAGAGTACGAAAGCTCCGGCGGTTCATCCCTCGTAAAAAATCAGAAACAAGAATCGTCTTTTGAGAATTTGACGAGGAAAACTTTGATCATAAAAATCGGAGAATCGTTTTCGAATAAACCGAAACCGGTGGAAGTTATTTCGACCAAGAATATACACATTGGCTCGCATATTTCAAAGGTTAATAACTTTGCCGATGATGAAAGGGATTCGAGGATCAATTCTCTGCTTCTTGAAGATGACGATAATTACCGCGACGATAGTCGAGATGATGTTAAATTTGGAATAGATTCTTACGGAAAAGATAAAAATTTGTATAATCGTACTGATCAGGAATTATCGGTCGGTATAAACTATTTTCCCAATAAGGTATCACCGGGCTTTGGATATTTCAGACGGAATCGTCGACCCCCAGCCTCGACCTCCAGAAAACAGGAGAAAAGGTCCGGTCTTAACACCAACGTTGAAAAATTGTATAGATGGTTTTACAGAGGAGGAGAAAAACCAGAAGAAGCAAACCCGAGGTCAGAATTGTTCATTTTTATGTTTAAAAAAGACGAAAGTAATCGGAAAAAATTCTAATTTTTCTCGGAGAAATTTTTGTTTCTTATACTCAGGTATAATTTTCTGTTTCCAGTCTTGTAACCGCGGAGATAAAGTGCGAACACGGAAATTGAACGCCGGGAGAATCGAATGTAGCGGAAAGGAAAAATCGAAGCAGGAAAAAAAACCGTGTCCATCGTTAATCTCAAAATTCATACAGGGATAATACTTGTTGTTTTCTCACCTTTTCCCAAGCTTGTTTCCTACAATCCGCATACTAACGTTGATGCTGAAATTATTTTTTTGAAGCTAATCCAAAAAAATTGTCGACACTTCCCGGATATCGACGACTCTGCGCGTTTCAAAAGTTTTTCATAGCATTATTTTTAAACAGAAACTCTGCCGCATGCGGCCTTTCGGCTTCAGTTGACCGATTTTCAAATTTCCATTCTGCCAACGTGTTTTTCTGCTTCTTGATCATTGGCGGGGGAATTATGCGATCTTTCGGCATTGAAATCGTACTTTCGGCGCTCACCTCCTCATCGCATTAGTAAGGCGATATATTGCAGTAGGTATAGATGTAGATTGATCTGAGACTAATTTATGCGCGAAGCAATATTCCAAGGTATAGAGATAATCGAAAATTGGAAATGGGTTCGAACCGGGAACCGGGTCTGTACTACTGAAATCTGAATGTAATGTCCGGGGGAGGGCGGGGGTAAACAATGAATGACGCTATGCTGTGCCGTGCTTCGCTCTGATTGAAATTAGCATCGCAGATTTAGAAATGGATTTGCTATATCGCGTATGCATACGCACAGGTAGATAGTCGATCTAATTCGGTATAATTCACATCGAAAACCTTCTCATTCTCATCCTCTTCCTCCGCTTTTTTTTCAATTTCAGTTAAACGTATACGAAGATATGATATTATCGATCGGAGTTGAACATACCGGCCGGGGGGGCGATATTTTTGTTTATTATAATAAACTAGAAGAATGCGAGCTTCCGATCGGGGGTTGAACTGTATCGGAAATAATATCTCCGCGCGATAATGCAGACGAGGGATAAGATTCCCGAGTGATTATTCGTCCGATCTCGATGAGCTTTGGATACGTCGCAGTCCTCGGTGAAATAAGAGACACCTATGTTTGGATTTTTGTTTTTAAGGCGCCCCGAAGAAGATTCAAGGGTATGAATCCCCCTCCCCATGGATTTGGGGGTCATGGCCTGTAGTTGGGCTCTCTGGACTTCGCCAATTTCTCCGAGAATCTGTTATCGAAAAAATCTGTCCCCCGCAATCCGAGTCATTCTGTACATAATATATATGTGATACGTAAGAATTTACGAACTCGCATTCGTACGACCCGCCTACCTATATTCCGCAATTTTAATACCATTCTTCCTCTCGTCTTTTTCGTTTTATCTAATTTTTCTTTCTTTCCATTTTTCTTCGTCTATAGGTTTTTTTTTTTCCATTTTTTTTTTTTGCCTTTTTTCTGTATCCTTTCGCTCCTTTTCCACGGCGTACTGGATCCGAGTACAAAAGGCATGGAATTATTTATCGCATATCTCACTGCGGACTCGCAGTGTAGCGAGCGTCCTCGGGTAGTTATTTTTCAAGTTCTGCTGCTTCAAAATGTATTCTCTGTGTGCGCGCTACATAATATAATAATTATAATGATAAGAATAAATATGATGAAAAACGTACAGTTGCCGTATATATACATAGCTACGCGAGTGCATACATATTTAGTATACTTATAACGACAATATCATGATAATCTGGGTATATAAGTAATAATGATAATATTATTTATGTAAAATGTATTTGCGAGCGCTCTCTTTCTTTTCTATCCTCTATATCTCTTTATTCAGTTCTTCTTCTACTTCTTCTTCTCCGTTTTACTTGCCTCATAACTGATTTATTGTATAATATCAAGGGATGCGGCAGGTGTACTATATACCTACAATTCGGAAAAAAGAAGTTATACGTATTATTGTACAGTAGCATTATAAATGTGTGAAAGAGTTGGCCGCTGAACAGTTTTTCTTTGTGGTATAATTCTTTGTTCAGAAAGGTTATCGAAATTCGCTCGACAATTTTCTGTTCTCCGTAATGCAATAGATTTTGTTGTTCATACGGTCGATCGAAGATTAGCTGATGACTTCCGTGAGGCGTTCTTCGACCTCCTAACTGACTTCCAGAGATTTTTAGTGACTTTCTAGACTCCAAAGACGTCCAAAAAATTCCGAAGAACTCCAGAGAATTTTCCGAGAGTTTCGAAGATTTCTAGAGAACTCCATATACTTCCGTAAAGCGTTTGTTGACTCCCGGAGACGTTTAGCGACTTCCGAGTCGTCCAAGACGACTTCCGAGATTCTCGAGTAATTCGAAAGAATTGCAGAGAATTCCGAAGACTTCGAAAGAATTTCAGAACATTCCCAAGAGTTCCAAAGAATCCTAGAGAACCTTCGTAGCCTTCCACGAGGCATTTGTCGACTTCCAACTGACTCCCGGGGATTCTTAGTGACTTCCGAGTCGTCCAAGACGGCTTCCGAGATTTTCAAGAATTCGAAAGAATTGCAGAGAATGCCGAAGACTTCGAAAGAAACATAGAGAATTTCATAGCCTTCCACGAGGCGTTCTTTGACTTCCAACCGACTTCCAACAGACGCCTCTAAGAATTCCAAAGACTTTCGAGACCATCGTAAATAAGATTTCCCGAGTGGATGGATGTACGCCCTCGGTCGCGACACACTGACACCGCTCCCGTTAACAGAACGCGCCTCTTCGGCTAATCCTCGACGGAGCGGGTAACGAAAAGTCCAATGCATTCTGGAGAATAATCGATGAGGTATGTACTTCCGATCCCCGTTTTTTAACAAAGAATATCCCGTGTCAAAAATCTCACCGTCAATTACCGCTCACCTTCTAGACTACACTCGCATTCGCGTATGGCACAGTGTAGTATGAAGCTAGCCGCCGCCGCCGCCGCTGCTGCTGTTGCAGGGAGAATTTATGTAAATAATTTTCATAGCAGTACCTATGTATGTACGTATATACGTATACATGCCATGTACCACGTAAAACTTGAACATTATGCCATAGATAGATATGTATACGTATGTATGCAGTATTCATACCTGTAGTACACATCGCATGTGTAGGCGGGTGTAGGTGTCGTTGGAGTTGTTTCGCCTCCTCCATGCGCTGCACAATTATGCAACTCGTGATTATTAGTTTTAAAATTTCCTCGGGGACTTTATTGACGGGAGGTGGGGTTGGGGTTGGCTGGGAAATGCTTTCCGAGCTTCTCTCGCTCGGAGAAGAAGACTGCTACGTGAAAGAGATTGAAATCAGAATGACCGGCTATTACTTTTTACATTTTGTAGATGTTTTTTTGTATTCTACTTTCTATCACTCTTCCTCGATTCTTTTTCTGCTTCTTCTTTCTTCTTTTTCTTCTCTCTCCCGAACTACGCCGGCGAATTTGATTTTCACGTTGATATGTGGTCTGGATATCATTTCCATTACGAAAAGAGACGAGCACTATACGAGTTCGTACAGCACAGCACGCGAATTATCGAACGTCGATGAAGTGAAAAAGAAGGAAACTTTCGCTCGCGTCTCTCCCTTGGGTACCTTATACGAACAAATATTTAACCCTCGTATATACCTATTCACTTTACCCATATTATGTATACATACAGCTTTTATCGCTTTCATTCAATTTCTTTATACATACGTACGTCCCTGTAACTCACGTACTACATATCTGCTTATTTTTATTATTCGATTTTATGCTCAAAAACCAGGAGTCGAGATTTTTTTATATCCGCAGTTCAAGCTTTCGGTTACCTCATTTTCCCCGTTCTTCACGATTCACAGAAATATCACTCATCGCCATTTTCGAATCGAATTCCGACGATTTTTTCATCTCCATTTTCATTCGCAGCATCTCCAGCTATAACTTTTTCATCATCTTCACGATCACCTATTGCAGGTTTTTCAAAAATTATCTATTCGTACAAACGAGTTACAGGTCGCTTCGAAATACTTGTCCCTACATCCTGAGAATACGTACAGGCGCATACTCCACCGGACAAATCGCGGTTTCCTCTATAATCACGTTTTCTGAAAGCAAATCCAAAAATATTATATCGTATTCAAATATTCGACGAGCTCTGCCCTATAACTTCTCCGGACCGCGAGCCGTTCCGCGATAAATGACTACGAAATCGTTGGGAATAATTGGAAATAATTTGCAGTCGTGCGAGTCCCGTGAAAATCGCTAAAGACAAATTTTAAATCATTGAAGAGATGCTCATCCCTCGATTCACAACTGCGCTACCGGCTCCGGGGCAAACTATTCCGGGATATATTTGGAAGCCGTACTTCGAAAAGATCCGACATCCTTGTCTACAGGAAAACGGATTTTTTTTTCCCCCAAAATTTCATATTCAGCAAAAGAAAAAACAAACGAAACGAAACGATTCTTATAACTTTTTAACCACGATAACGACTCTCAGATAGCGAATATCGGATTGATTCTCACGCATTCTCATATTTTTTCATGTAATATACTAATCGAGCCGCGCCTTTAAATTTCCGGGGCTCATTCTGTGACTCCGCATATCAATTCACAATACTGCGGCAAAGTTTCACCGGTAGCGTTTATTCATTTTACGCATAATAATGCAGATGATAAATAAATGTCGACAATACCCAACATTTGCGATTCTTTCCACATCTATATTTTTCCCCATTCTTTCTTCTCCTCTTTGTACTTTTCATTTTTTCTTACCCTTTTTTTTTCCACCTACAAACCATCAATCACGCTGTCGATTGCGTACGAAAAATTTCGTTCCATTGAATAAAATTCCTTGATGTGCGATCGGAGATGTATTGCAGGCCGATTGGGGATGGTGCAGAGGTTTTCTTACAGTAAGATTACACAGGTACTTACAACAACAATTTATTCGATTGTCTGTAACGTCTGTGCAATGAATATTCAAACAACTGAACCCTGGAAAAGCCTCGTCATCATCGTATTGTGATAATGATGATAAAAAAAAAAAACACCCTTCTTCCTCCTATCGTCGTCCCATTTTATTCCCCCTGATGCCTCCCTGGTGTAGCCATTATTGCCATTATTATTATTACCAAAACGAAATTTGACAGGGAATTGATGAAATTGAGAAACGAGAATCAAAGATTATGCGATTATGTCTCTTTCCAGCTTTCTTCACGACCTCATCTACTCCCGGGGGGGGGGGGGGGGGGGGGGGGGGGGCATAAAGAAGAAGATGTGGAAACGAGGAGGAAGAGATCCTACCGCCTGAACAGCTCGCTTCCTTTCAAAGCTTTCCGCATTCTGGTCTTTGCCCCCCCCCCCCCCCCCGCCCCCACCCCGCGGGTCGTAGAATTTCTCTTCTTTCTCGTTGTTATCAACGCGGCGGGGATGTGGCGTCGTACACCCCAGATTTTCATTGATATTATTTCACCATATTCTAACAAGTCTAGATGTAGGATATGTTTGAAAAAAATATCGTTACAGCGAACGAATCCTACAACGAATATATTGTTATAAAATGGCAATTTCTATCTACTTACATCACACATGCAGGTATCAATATATACACGAACGTATTATGGAAAAATATCAAGTAAAATGAAATAAAATATGCTTTTACGTGGGTGACTTTACCAGCCCCCCCCCCCGCCGTTCTCACCGCCGGCGAATACCGGGGGGGTACATGGGGGGGGGGGGGGAGGATTGTAAAAACGGCGAAACCCTTTTCGCCAGGCCGCATCACTTTTCGCGCGGCGCTCTTTTGTTTCACCTTATAAAACGGGGATTTTATCGCCTTCACCCTGCCCCCCCCCCCCCCCCCCCCCCCCGCCGCTTTTTCGAGGTTATAAATTACCTTCGCTGTTTTCGTTCTTTAGCGCGCTTCTTCCTCCTGCTGTACCTCCGCGCTGGCCCCCTCGCGGCATAACGCCGCGTGGGCTTTAGTTGGCGGAGAACTTTTTTTACGGTCATTAATATGGACAATGTTATCACTGGACGAGTTCTCTTCGTCCATTATAGAATAAATTATGCCGTTCTTTTTTTAGTCCACTTCATTTCATTTTCCTAATTTCGCCGTAATATAATTCGCCGAATACATACAAATTTTGTACGTATAGCTATAAAATTGTGATACCATGCAAATAATTGTATTCATTTGAAAATTATACGTACTCGTAGAAAGGAGAAGGGGATAGAAAACACGAGCTAACACGATCCCGATAATCGACTCTCTTACGGCGTCTGGAAAGCGAAGGAAAACAAATAAAATGGCCGGATGTGTATGGGAGACAAAAATAAACCGGAAGTGTTACACCCGCAACGCAATATTTCCTCTTCTTATTTACAGATATCGAAACCGGGCAACGAACATTTTCATTCAAATAATATACTTTTACAGCTTTCATAGCTTCTCAATTAACGTGCTCCAAAAGAGTTTTCTCGATTCATCCGTCCCGAAATACACGTATACGATTTCCGAAAAAGTATAGAAAAAAACAAAAAACTGCAACGAAACATGGGAATGTGATAGAAAGAATCTTTATCTCCTCGCGTTTGTCTCGAAACGAAACGAATGCTGAAAACGTGTCTTTTGTTTCTAAAGAAGAAGAATAACACCAAAACCTGTTGCTGACGTTGCCCCCCCCCCCCCCCCCTCCCCCCCGTCCCCCTTCACACTCCAAATATAAGAATTCGCCTCAACATATTTGACATTCCGCTCCATCATTTCAACGGAGAAAGAAATAATAATCAAGGGGGGGGGGGGGGGTTGTCTAATCAATACGGGAAACACACGCACACAATGTGTTATAAAAATGTCAATCCGCAGCTATAATACGGATATCATTCATCAGATTGATATTTTTTTCGTGAGAAATCTGCACGGCGGGGCGCGGCGTTAGCAGTATTGCTCGATTGAAGAGAGTTCACGGGGGTTTGGGGGGGTGGGGATCGGGGGGTGGCTGGGAGCGGCTCATCTTAATCACCAATTCATCACCCGCCATTGGTTCCTCGGCCAATCGCCCGTGAACTTAACTAGATAGTCGATACATCACTCTATCCTCCAGCATTAGGGAGCAGAGCAGTGGCAGTGGCAGTAGGGAGTAGCTGCTGGTACTACTGCACTAACGTAACGTAACGTAACGTAACGTAACACGCCAAACTGATCCAACGGAAACGTGGCTAATGCTGTTCGAGCCAACGACACCACCGACGCTGCTACCAAACCCTCCGATTGATACCCAGGCAGCTATATCCTCCTCTCGATCCTGCTGACGTTGCTGTTCTCACTAGCCAGCCGTCTGCCTTTCCTCCCGCTTCCCCCTGACTTCCCTTCCCTTCTTTCCTTTTCCCTCTATCTATCTTTCTTTCCCTTGGTCGGTACGTACGTGGTGATAACATTAAGACTTAAATCATTCCTGTACCTACTATACACTTAGATAAGAGATTAAACCAAACTGAACGGAACAGAACAGAATAGAACCGAATTCAACTAAATCTCATGGCGGTTGTGCTGCTGCTGTTGCTGCACTGCGGAGCCAGAAATATACCAGCTGCCCTGCACGTAATCGAGGATTAATCGTTTCATCTTTTTGAAAATCTGAGTGATCAAATTGAACCCCTTCTATTATTACGTAAGTATAGGTATATCTACGTAACCCCCCCCCCCCCCCCCCCCCCCCCCAAACATTTCTGAAGTTTGGTTGCCGGGGGTTCGAAATCAGAATCTATCGTCTATACAGGAGTATTCAAGTTGAGGGTGACAGATTTTCTGGATAAATTGTTGTATAAATTGTGAAAGGAAAAGTCCTTCGGAAAAAACTGCTCGAGAACCAGAGGTCGCACCAAATTTTCACAAATGAGTTTTCCTTCGACAATTTCTCCGGGAATCTATCCACAAACTATGTCCCCTAAACCTGAATCACTCTGTACATTGTATGAAATCAATTTTCCCGCACTTGAAATCATGCAATGCAGTTCATCCTCTGCAGACTGCAGATCATTCCTCGAAATTTTCCTATAACACGATCAGAAATTATTTCAGATCGTTTCGAGTCATCGAAGGCCCGGCCTAAAACTGTTTGAAATTACTTGAAATGGTTTGAAATTTGTGAAGGAAATTAACGAAAATTGCATGAAATCCTATAAAAATTGCCCAACGATGATCTAATCACTGACCTCTCTTTTCGTTGATAATTAGGACTGTTCGGTATCGGGAACTCGGTACAGTATCCAAAATGACTTGGAAATTAGTTGAAATCATGTGAATCCAATCTGAAAATACTCCG